>SOMO01000197.1:137107-151337 GCA_028128575.1 Paedocypris carbunculus | reverse complement strand
ATGAAGCCTCCAAGAAAGATTAAAATCTTTCAGACAATATTTCAGTTTATTTCTACTCACACCATTAAAAATAGACATAATCAAAAATGCTTCACGTTTTAGTTTTATTTTTTAAGAAAAACACAACGTTCTGTATTTATTAAGAACACACTTCAAACTTTCTATGGATGTATATACATACACTTGTATGTAATCCCAAAACTGACTGAGTATTTTTTTGTGTGTTTTACACTGATCTTAAAAAAAAAGTGCGCCGGTGTCGCCGACCCCAGAGGGTTAATTCCATTGCAACCTCGAACGTTCTCTAATCTGCCGATGTCCCGAGATCGCGCCGCGGCAGTTACATACATTCCTGTTTGCGCTGAGGCAGTTACAGTTAAGGTGGGACCGCGATCCGGACCGCGATTCTACAAACCGGACCGCGATCCGCCATTATTCTGCTTGAGTCATCACCTTTCAGCCGTATTGTTTCGGTGAAAAAAGTGTTCGGCCATTTTCGGCCAAAAATTTTCAGTGGCCGATTATTCGGTGCATCCCTAATTGTTATGTTGGTGTTTAAATACTTGTGTGTCTGTGTTCAGATTCATGACTCCAGCTCCAACTATGAGGCCTTTCTGAACATTTTAAAGCTGACCGACAAACCCCCCGAGCTGGAGGCCGTCAAAGACAAGGTCCTGGAGGAGCTTCAGTATCTCCGATCTCTGGACACTGCTGGAGACGGTACTCAATTCTTTTAAATAAATTTGTATTTGTAAATAAATATATAAACAGTCGACTCCGCTCAATCAGGTCACATCGTGACACAACCATTTTCTAAGCATTTTGAGCATTATCTGTACAGCTGTAACTTAATATCAATCAACATAATCAGCATAATCTGAGCATAACAATGTCTAGAAATTATATTATCAACAACACCACTCAGTCTTCATTATTTAAAGCTAAACGTTTCAACACAGAACGCGAGAATGCCTACATATATCACCACATGCATATAAAAACAATAGTAATACAGTTATCAATTTGAATCAATTTTTTTTTTTAATGCACTGTATTTATCCCCGTGGGGCAATTATCAGGGCCACGGTCTACCACAAGAGCAGTGATCAGTGGGGCATGTGGGTTAGTGTCTTGCNATCTTTTAATTGACTGTGATCAATTGGATGATATTAGACGACAGTTTTATTCGGAAAATATTTTAACAGACGTTTGTAAGAATTAAAATTCTTTAATACTTTTCTAATTTTTAGATGTTCTTTTGAAATGTTGCGTATCTATTGCAAATTATTGGCTGTTATAGAGATTTTTTTCATTTTGAATTGTAAAATTGTGAACATTAAAAACCACGTTGCCATGAATATTGCCGTCTGTGCTAATATGGCGGAAATAAATCAAACACATAAATAAATCTTTTTTTTTTTCTGTTTTCTCTCTCGTTGCAAAAAGGCTTCTCCAAGGGTTCAGGTCGATGAAGTGTGTACGGCCAGACTCGCTCAGAAACTCAACAAAGAGGATCCCACACCCGAGATATTTGATGAGATTCAAAGAAAGGTGAGAGATTTGACTTTACAAGTTTGCATTGTGTGTTTGTCATATGTTGTGCAAAAGTACACTGGCACCTCGACTTAGGAAGTTAATTTGTGCCGATAGCCGTTTTGTAAGATGAAAATGTGGTAAGTTGAGACGATGTAAAGGCTCTTATCCGTCCCTAGACCCTGTAAATTCAGACACTTTTTTTTTTTTTTTTTAAATTTGATAAATATCGTGTTCTTCATCTTCTTCTCACTACTCTTCACTCTTTTCTTGAGATCTGGATCAGATCTGGAGGTAGCAAGCCATTTTATTTTTTAAACCTACTGGTGCTTGAAATCCTTGAAAATGCNAAAAACATTAAAATGTAATTTCCAAGGTACAGTATTATGTACAGTTGAGGACAAAATTATTAGCTCTGTTTAAAAGCACTTTTAAAATACTTTTCAAACAATGATTATTTTGTAGTTGGGCTAATAATTGTGTCCTCAACTGTAGATGTTTGCTGAGTGTCTTCTGGTTTGAATAAAATTCTTTTTCAGGTAGTAAAATGTCGGAGTTGATAGCAGACTTACTTCACCGTTGTGTTTCCTCGCGCATTCTCTGTTTATGTTCGTTTTTTTTTAAACTCGACTAGCGCCTGACTCACATCCACTGTTCTAGTGCAGTTAATTAGCACAATCGCTGCTGCGCAAAACCGCAGGTGACCGTCACGTGCGTCCGGCGTCATCACGCCCACGAGTCACACCTAAATACCACAGAAGTAATGCAAGATGCATTTAAATACGATATTTAAATCATCGCGAGTTTCTCTCGATGCGAGCAGACGAGTGGCTGAAACCGCTGGTCGTAGATCAGAGTTTGGCAGAATCGTTTAAATGCTGAATTAACGTTGTGAAGGGGTAGAATTGAAATCGCAATCTTTTAATGATTAATTGTGCAGCTTAATGTCATATCATATCTTGTCTTCACAAATAGAGGGTGTTTAAGATATTGAGGGTGAATAAAGCAATTAAACTGTATTTGTGTGAGCTTCAGATGTACAATTCAGACTATGAATGCTAAGATCATTATTGAGGACCAATAAACACTTTATTATCTACCAAGAGAATGAGGATAAATATAACTATTTAATCAAAGTAGTGAGTACCTACCGAAACATGAGATGAGCGTTTGATGGATGGCTGGATAAGACGCATAATTTTTTACTTGTTTTTCTTCAAACAGGAAGTCGATGCTTTAAAGCTAGCAGCAAATTTTGGGAAGTTGTGTGTGATTCCACTGGAGCACATCCTGGTGCATAATATCGCGCTGCAGTTCTTCATGGGTTAGTCATGAAATGCCATTCGTCCATCAAGAATCTCATGGATTCTTTTGAGCAATTTTTTTCTTTTCTCCAGACTACATGCAGCACATGGACGGTCAGGCCATCCTGTTCTTCTGGCTGACGGTGGAGGGCTATCGGGTCACGGCCCAACAGCAGCTGGAGGTTTTGCAGAGCACCCAGAAGGACGGACGGAGGCCGAGCAGCCAGACCACCAAAGGTCTTCTGAGATCGGCTGCACTGGGCGTCTATGATCAGTACCTGTCAGAGAAGGTGGGTAGATTCATATCGGCCAGCAAATGTCTCTTGTTTTTTGCCACGCCGTAGTTTTGTTTACATTCCCAATTCATTTTTTTTTGTTTTCTTTCCTTTTTCGTTGGAACGATTTTTTTGTTGGTTTCATTATTCCTGCGTTTGGACTTCTGGCTTTGGCTGGTGAGAATGTGAACGAATTGAACAAAACTGTGAAGATTGCAAGCTAAAAATAAATGTGAAGCATCTTTGTTCAGTTTTTTTAAATTTACCTTTGATATTTTTGGCACTAATCTGATTCCAGATTAATCCTGTAGGAAAGGGGTGTTTACATTCCCATTTCATTTTTTTTTTCTTCAAAAAGGTAAATTATGATTTTTTTTTTCTGCTGCGTACCTCTTCACGATAATGTATTGGCAGACAGAGCAGCTAAGGACGCTCGACATATGGACATATGCACGATTCTGGATAAAATGAGAGTCACGATTCTTTTGCTTAGAATAAAGATCATGATTCTTTCTGGATAATTAGTATTTTAACTATTTAACCCTGAAGCAATTACAGCAATATAATAACACATAAATAAATGGAATGAAAAATTTAATGTAATTTAAAAGTGATGTTGTAATGAAAAAAATCACCATTAATTGTAATAAAAATAAACATTCCAAGGTACAGGTTTATGTACAGTTGAGGACAAAGTTATTAGCTCTGTGTAAAAGCACATTTGAAATACTTATCAAACAATGATTATTTTGTATGTGGTCTGCTGAGTGTCATCGTCTGGTCTTTATTTTCATTTTTTTTTTTTTTTTTAACTCAACTAGCGCCCAACTCACATCCACTGTTCTAGTGCAGGTAATTAAGCGCACGTGACCGCTGCTGCGCGAAACCGCAGGTGGGCAATTAGGGCGGCACCCCAAAATACAACAATAGTAATGCAAGATCATCTTTTATAATATTTAAAGTAGGGATGTACCGAATATTTTTGGCCAAAACACTTTTATCACCGAAACAACACAGCCGAAAGTTCATGACGTAAGCAGAAACCGCGAGAGCTGCTTGCGCGAGCAGTGGCAGCATAACATAGCATAGCGCAGCGCCAATCCCCGCGACGATCACTTTGCGGCAGTGGCTCTTAATAGAGAACATTCTCTCTCTTCTTACTCCGTTTGAGCAGCAAACTAAAGAGATCAGCTCATCTGATGCGTCTGTAGCGGACGTTATTACTTTTATTGCACGGTAAAAACTATGAAAAGTCCGCGCTTCGAGTCTGTCAGCGCACAATCCTTAGAAATATGTTCGAATCCTCTGCACTTCATCACGACTGTACTTGATCCGCGTTATAAAGTGCAGCGAGTAAATAATAGCGGCAACGACGCACAGAACCGGCGTGGAGCAGAGCAGAAAACAGACTCTTCTCTCTGCACCAGATGAAGGGTTTGCACCATCGTTGTCTGATATGTTCAGTGAAATCCTGCAAGAACGTACCTCTAATAATACTAACACGTAGGCTATTTCGTTTTAGGCTACTTTATATGTGACAGATTGTATATTTCTGCAAGATGTATATTTTTTTATCCACTGGCCATTTTTAAATACAGTCTCAAATCTTTCTCAAATGTCAGTCTGATGACAAGCTCAACATTGACATATTTATACTATTATTAAGACCTGCAGAGAAAAAGTTGTATCCTTTGCACTTGTTCTGAATGCACTTTAAACTTATATGCAATTTTTAATGGAGGAACTTTTAATTTCACAACATTTCAGCAGGCCAGTAGGTCAAGTTAAACATTTTAGTTTGAATTATATTTTATACTCTTGAGTGTTGCATTATATTTGATAAATATTTGCATATTTGTAACACATTTTGTTTCATGTATTCTTTGAAACTTCATTATTAATATATGCAATGCCTTAGTTTTACTAAAGTTAGTAGACCATCATAGCAATAAATGCAATTCTTTCGGTTTTTCGGTTTTCGGCCAGGCTTTCCTCTTTTTCGGTTTTCAGTTTCGGCCAAGAATTTTCATTTCGGTGCATCACTAATTTAAAGTATTGCACTCAAACACACGCTCACAGAGACCACCTGTCATAAATCAGAGTTTGGCAGAATCGTATAAATGCTGGATTTAGATTACGAGTGGGTAGAAACGAGATCACAATCGTTTAACGATTAGTGCAGTTCTAACATTAAGAGTTTTCACTTCAGCAGTGTGAATGGGATAAATGTCAAAATAACTTTTTGAAATGAGCCCATCTGTAGACAAAATATTCAACTATTGTTACGTATATATCAGAAAGAATCAAGCTGTTTTTTATCAGTTGTAGAATTGCACACTCCAGTATCACTCATTTATATTTATTAATGGGTGAAGAAAAAACACTTTGTGCGGGGATGTCTTGTCTGTAAAGCATCTTTTAATTGACTGTGATCAATTGGATGATATTAGACGACAGTTTTATTCGGAAAATATTTTAACAGACGTTTGTAAGAATTAAAATTCTTTAATACTTTTCTAATTTTTAGATGTTCTTTTGAAATGTTGCGTATCTATTGCAAATTATTGGCTGTTATAGAGATTTTTTTCATTTTGAATTGTAAAATTGTGAACATTAAAAACCACGTTGCCATGAATATTGCCGTCTGTGCTAATATGGCGGAAATAAATCAAACACATAAATAAATCTTTTTTTTTTCTGTTTTCTCTCTCGTTGCAAAAAGGCTTCTCCAAGGGTTCAGGTCGATGAAGTGTGTACGGCCAGACTCGCTCAGAAACTCAACAAAGAGGATCCCACACCCGAGATATTTGATGAGATTCAAAGAAAGGTGAGAGATTTGACTTTACAAGTTTGCATTGTGTGTTTGTCATATGTTGTGCAAAAGTACACTGGCACCTCGACTTAGGAAGTTAATTTGTGCCGATAGCCGTTTTGTAAGATGAAAATGTGGTAAGTTGAGACGATGTAAAGGCTCTTATCCGTCCCTAGACCCTGTAAATTCAGACACTTTTTTTTTTTTTTTTTAAATTTGATAAATATCGTGTTCTTCATCTTCTTCTCACTACTCTTCACTCTTTTCTTGAGATCTGGATCAGATCTGGAGGTAGCAAGCCATTTTATTTTTTAAACCTACTGGTGCTTGAAATCCTTGAAAATGCTCGAATTTCTATTGTGTTTTCAAAGCCTTAAAAATGCTTGGATTTTAAATGATGTGCTTGAGAATTTAATTATACTTATTTCACAACAAACGAATGCAGTGGTACCTCGACATACAAAATTAATTTGTGCTGTGAGCCGTTTTTGTATGGTAAAAAAAGTCGAGCTAATAAAAGTCGAAATAATTTGAGAATAGATTGTTGTTCGTCGTTTTCTAACCACTCTTCTCGTAAGGATGTGCCGGTGTTTGTGTTTTAAGGCTTTACACTGATCTGAAAGTGGAAGGCTAATCTTAAATCAGCTTGACTTTTCTTTTCATTCCAAGAATTTTACTACTACGTTAATGGTTACACAAAATATTCGAAGGGCATCGCCGCACGCATCTCGGTGCGGAGATGCGAATTGCTATGTCGGACTTCCCCCCGCCACCACCGCACAAGCCCCAGTGGCGGGAAACGTGCGCTCGCGCCTCAAAACCCCCCATTCAAACACTTTGAAAGTCAATATCTCCACGGGGACGCGTGCTAGCCAGAAGCAGGGTATATTATATATGAATATTTTGTTCCATTACTGCATGTACCTGAAATACTGTGAAATGTAATAGTACATGCGTAGCATAACAATTTTTAGTTTTTTACGTGGTGCAATTATTGATTTATTGCTTGCATTCTTTCCGTTACAGTAAGTACCTAAAATACTGTGACATTTTATAGTATGTGTGTAGTATAACAATTTTTCGTTTTTACGTGGTGCATAAAACAATAAAACACTTACTATTTTATTGCTTGACATTCGTTCCGTTGTACTGTATGTATCTAAAATACAGTTCAAATTTTTAGTACATACTGCTTTACAATCTTTCGTTTTTTTATGTTGTGCACTTACTGTTTTATTACTTGACATCTGTTTCTGTGATTTTTGTACTGAGATGTTTGTTAACATTACTTTAATAAAGAATACTATGTGAAAAAAGTGTTTTAAAAGTCTGAATAAGTGTTAAATAAATACGTAAATGTTGTGCCTATACTTCGCAGATTTTCACCTATTGCAGTCGGGCTTGAAACGTATCTACCGCGATAAACGAGGGTTCACTGTGTTTACTACAGGAACAGAACAATTTTGAGTTGTAAATGTACATGTATGTAACTAAATAGATCCTTTCCTATAACCTGTATTTTAACACGGCAGCAACTTTGCTGATTAAAACTTGTAAACATTGTATCTGCTAAAGAGGAAGTAGCGTATTCTTCTTTGCATTTATTTTGTCTTAGTTTTGCAAAAAATCTGCAGAATAGCCGCACCTTTGTATAAGCCGCATGGTTCAAAACCTTTGAAAAAAGTAGCGGCTTATAGTCCAGAAAATATGGTAAATCGAGAATTGTAATTGGCCATCCATCATCTCATTATTAAAGTGTTGTAACCATCTGGTACTTGGAATCATAAAATAATCTTTTAAAATCATAATATTGACAGCGGATTAATATGTAAAATTATGAAACGCTGGTAATTTTTCTTAACATATAAAACCTAAAAACATAAACAAAAAAAATAATATTTGCAAAGTTGCAATTCACAAATTATGCAGATTATATCAATGTCCAAGAAAAGTGTCTGTATGCGTGAGTGCGTGCGTTTGTGTGTGTGTGTGTGATGCATACTTGCGTCTCCCAATCTAACTGCAAATATTTTTAAGCATAAATATTAACATTTTAAATATCATTTTGAGCTTTCTTGCTTGATTCTTGCAAATGATTTTGGTGCAAAAATGAATTTCATAGATCGCTTTCACTTGGACTAGATAAGTATGTTTGTTTTAATATTAAGTAGTAATTGGTCATTCCTCCAGAGGGAAGCAAAGCAAAACCTTGTTCATTAAAGCTGTTCTTCTAACCCTCATATGTTGCAATAAATTATAAGCACTCTTCTTATAAATTAAATTTTGTGCGCTTTGAGTTAAAACTGTGAGTGCCTTACTAATGCTCTGAACTTGAACATCTGTGTTTTGTACAGGTTTATGACCTGATGCTCAGGGATGAGAGATATTACCCATCTTTTAAGCAGCACGCCCTGTATGTGCGTATGCTAGCCGAGCTGGACATGCTAAAGGAGCCCAGTTTCAGGGGCTCTGAAGACGGCGATGGAGGTGAAGAGTCCACACACTCGGATCATCTATTCTGTCTCACTACATTACACCTTCAACTAGGACTGCAGTTATTTTCTAAATGATTAATCGGTCGATTATTTATTCATGTTTGTTTAATTAAATTTGTTTAATTTATTAAATTTGTTTAATTTTTTTAATTTAATCTTTTTTTGCCCAAACGATTAACGTATTTACACAAAAAAAATTACCGTATTTTCTGGACTATAAGCCGCACCTGTATATAAGCCGCACCCCTCTATTTTCGAAAAAAAAAATAAAAAAAACCATAAACAAGCCGCACCTGCATCCACTCTATTAAAAAAAGTTCCCTTTCCAGNCTTCATTTTCGACTGTTTTCTCTTTCTGCGATTACACATTGGACCCGTTTGTTAGCGCTAAGCTAACCAGTTGTGGTTTGTAGTTTCTGTTTGTTGTAATATCAATGATTGTATGTAGTTTAATATTACTTCTTCCTGTGTTATTTTGTCTCTGTTAAGTGTTGCGGCGTGTCTAATGTTTCTTTATTTTGGTTATTGAGCCAATAAAAGCTTTTACTATAGCATGTCTGCCTACACATTATTTAAAGACACACACTCGTGCCACTGCATAAAGGCGACATGTTTCCATTTATTTTTGTTCCTGTCTTTAAATATGGTGAAATGGGCCCTTATTACGTGCATATTTGAAATTGCTTATTATAAGCACCACCCAAGTTTTTGAGCATGCTTATATTTGCGTGAATACGGAATTTTCGTAATTGATGATGCCGGCGCGTCTTTTCAGCTCTATCTTCAACATTTCATAGCTGATCTGTTCGTTCTGTTTTCTCCTCTTAGAATCATTCAACGGGTCGCCAACAGGAAGCATTAATCTGGTACGTGAAGTCATGAGTGTGAATCATAATGGGAGAATTGTTGTCATGCTACATCCTGTCCTTGTCTTGCAGTCATTGGACGATCTCAGCGGCGGCAGTTTGGACGAGTTCATTCAGCTTCATGCCTTCATTTCAGATACAGGTGAGGCCTTCTCCACACACTTTCAAAAGCAATGAAATCGTTTTTTCTGGTCAATTTCAGCACAAGTTCGATGCTTAGAATAAAACTGAATTGCTGAAGCCAGGGATGCATTATTAGTGCTGGTGAAAATTAAAACAGAAGGCAGGTCTAATGGGAATGTTCTCCTGTCAGACTTTAAGTGTTATGGGTGTCAAACTCAAGAACTCAGAAAACCAAAATAGAAAGCAGAGTAGAATAAACGATACAAAAAAAATGTTTTGTTTTTTGAAACCAGTGTTAATTTTGACAAAGATTTTTTTATATAGTTTTAGTCATAGTCTTTTGGCTTAAAGTTTTGTTTTAGTCCCAAATTAGTCATCTTAATTGTTTTTAGTTCTAGTCTAATTTTAGTCGACTAAATACCACAATATTTTAGTCGACTAAATTACAGTATAGATTTAGTCAATGAAAATGTAAGCGCTAAATATTCTAAATGTTTACTAAAGTTACTATGTCCAAGTAATCTGAATACGTAGTTAACTATGAACATATTATTTATATTATATAGATCTTTATAACTTATTTGGAAAAACATTTATTTTTCTTGTGAATGAAAAACCTATTTTTGTGAATGTTACGGCCCAGAACCCTGGTTGCCCAATAGGCTCTCAGTCTAGGGGTAAAAACAACCCATCAAAGGGCTTGGACCAAACATAGAGAGAAGGCGGCACACAGTTTGAAATAAAAGATTATTTTAATGGTAACAAAACACGAATCAAACAAACAGAGCGAACTGAAACGGGTTAACACAAAACAAAAGAGGATAGTCGAGGAGCAGGCGGGGAAGCTAAACAAAACAACCCTGACTCAGCCTGTTTTCGATGAGTAGGAACTACCCCTGGCTACCTGATAATAACATAAAAAGGCGAGTCTTCCGCTCAGCTGCCTACCCTCCCTAACCTAACTAATTAATTCAAAACTGTGATCTACCAAGAAATAAAAACAATTTCCGCCGCCTGCTTCCCGTAGCGTGAAAAGTCCCCAAGCCGGAATGTCGGGCCGAATGGTGAGAAAGCCGGGAGAAGCGCCATTGCGACACATAGCTGCGATTGCGGTACAATCCGGGTGAGCCGGAAGCAAGAGCGAGAGTGAGAGAGCGGGCGCCGCCATGTTGGTCCTCTTATCCCTGAATGCCGGGGCGGGTCATGGCGCACGTCATCCCCAGCTGGTCTCACTGGCACGCCTCTCACCGGGACAAAACAGAAAACAGTAAAAGAAAAAAACACTACAGCGTAACAGTGAACTTTTCTTTCAATCCAGAACAATTTATTCTCATGACTGAAACTTCAACAAAGAGGAAATGTAATACAGTAAAATTAAATTAAATGCAATTACATCACGTTTATAATTAACAAATGGTTGCACGGTGAAATAAGAAGTTTCATCAGCAGATGTGTTGTGTTTTTTTTTTGTAAAGTTTCCGTCCCCAAGCGGAAGTTTTCTCGTTTTGTTTTCTTCAGGGAAAAAGTGTCGTTGACGAAGACGATGACGATGACGAAAAAAATTTCGTCAACGAAAGTAACACTGTTTAATACGGAAATATGGATAAAAACAGACAATAATATTACGAGAACAAGTTACCTAACTAATTAGTTATATTAAGGAAAAAATACATATTAGTACTCACTGTGAGTTATGTTTGTTCAATTTTTTTCTCAACTTTGCAACTGTGTAATATGTGGCCTTTTGATAATGAGAACATGAATCATTTTTTTTTTATTAAATCAGGATTATAATTCATGCATTTTATTGACTTTGTAACTGTTGGTAGAATAGAATTGTCATTGTATCACAGGGTTAAAATTCAATTAGTATTGCTACTCTGTCAATTGGTGTCAAATGATGTGCCGCATTTCAAGTTCAGAGCATTTGTAAGGCGCTTTTCACAGTTTTAACTGTCTCAAAGTGCACAACTTCCTGTTTTAAAAATTTCCTGAAGCGTTTTATTCAGAAGAATAATCACTGTGCCTTTGTCAGTCTACCTTCCTGTCTTCATTGTTTTCTTTATTTGTACATTTCTGACACGCACATGCTCTTGCCAGTTTGAATCATGAGACTATGTCATTTCAACTCCTTGGTTTCGTTTTCTTACGTTGATCTTTTCTCCTCCCGCCCCTTTTGTTTTGTCCTCTTTTCTGTTCTATGTCCTCCTGTCGTGCTATTTTCCTTGCGTCTCCTGACCGTCGCCATGCCATCTTCATTTCCCCCAACCATCTTCTCTCTTCCTCCGCTGGCCTTCTGCTGATCAGTAGCTGATACTTTTCTAAACCACCTTCCTGTGGCAGGCGTTTGTAATGACCACGGCAAGACCTACGCCTTGTATACCATCACTGTCGTACGCAAGACTTCCGACGGCGGCGAGGACAGTTGGAAAACGTACCGCCGCTACAGCGACTTTCATGACTTCCACATGCGCATTACTGAGCAGGTGAGAAAAACGGGTTTTGTCCTGTTCTGTGCAATATGCTACATATTCCCCAACTTACGAATGAAACGAAACTTTTGAGTTACGAAACGCGTCTTTGAGAAAATTTTGTCCCGCTTTTCGAAACCTTTTCGTGATACGAAAGAACCGCATCATTTTCAAGTTCACAGCTTCAAAGCTTATATTGTCATTTGTACAGTTCCCTATACAATAAAACTCTTAAATTGCTTCCCGCAATGCCATAAAATAGAGACAAAGAAACAATAAATGACATAGAATAGAAATAAAAACAGAAAATATACTCACATAAAACATGACAGAAAATGTACAGAAAAAGAAACACAGACATCTACAGTTTACATATTATCTATAGTACAGTGCAATGTCCAGGGGTGTATATTACTTGAGTAAATGTACTTCGTTACTTTACTTAAGAATGTTTTTGACTACTTCGTACTTGCACTGAGTATCAAAAATGTAAGCTACTTTTACTCTCTACTCCACTGCATTTCTGATTTAGTAGCTGTACTTTTCACTCCACTACATTTGAACGGACACTTATCGTTACTCGTTACATTGTGATTGCACGCGATGAGCCGGAATCGATTTATACCGCGGTAAATTTCTTGGACTGACGAGGTGATATCGCCATCTTTAGGCAGCTGAGGTGATGAACGCTATTTGTGAATTAGAAACCACATAAACGCGAATAAGAGGCGTAAATGTACGTATACCAGGTGTTTAACTAGCGACACGACTGACGCCAGTGATGAAGCAAACGCCAGCACATCAAGAGCTGGACGATCATCCATAGCCTTATTTTAATGAAATATTTTCTTTTGTCGAAAATAGAATGTCTCTTAGTAGATGCAGTGTCAGCTTTGTTTACCGCGGACAACAAAAAAAAGTGCTTTTAAAAATTTACCGTCAGATTTGATGACACACAATGCGTCTATTTATTGTTAAAGTGATTTTTTTTGTCAAGTTAAACTATACAGATCTTACGAAAGTATACGAATTTTAACATGGCAATAACCACTGCCACATGACTACATTTTCGCCGATTTTTTTGTGTGCAACGTGAATAAATGAGTCGCTGAAATTATATATTCTGCATAAAGTACATTTTGCTGTGAGTTTGTGATGTGCTTTTCATTGAATTTATACGTAGTTTAATAAGTGCACTGCATCTCTTTGTATAATTGTAATGCAGAGAAACCATCCTAATCACTTGAGAAGCAACAGACCTTGAATACTCAGAGGAAGAGTGTGTTTTACAAATTTTATTATATAATATATAACTTTATATATATAATGTATATCTACATAATATATGATGATTAATAGATATGTGCCCGGTTGTAAAACTCCATTGTAATTTATTAGTGTTTCAGGCAGCTTGTTTTAATGCATGTTGCATTTGTTAATCTGCAGTTTGAAGGCCTTGCATCCATCCTCAAGCTTCCCGGTAAAAAGACCTTTAACAATATGGACAAGGAGTTCCTGGAGAAGAGGAAGAAGGACCTGAATGCTTATCTACAGGTGCAACAGAAGACATGAGTGTTTGCTTTTAAAGCTGTTTGTTCCGAGGTTCTGAGGCTGAGCTTCTTCTTCTTTCAGTTGTTGTTGAACCCCGAGATGGTCAAGGCTTGTCCGATGCTGATACCTTATGTCTATGACTTCCTAGAAAACAAAGCATACAACAAGGGCAAAGGAGATTTTGCTCGTAAGGTGAGTAACTCAAGCAAACAGTAATTGTCAGGGTTCCTACAGGTGCTTTGAAAATGCTTAAATTTCAGAAATTTGTTTTCAAGTCCTTGGACGGCTATTTGTTCCACAAGTGATGACGTTTTGGTCGTACGAGATTTCAACACTATGTTGATCCATTTTGAGATGTTTCGGGTTCAGCACCGACAGACGTAGACACGTGAAGTGGAGACACAAACTATTTATGTATCTGTATTATCAATATATAAAAAGTACATAGAAAGTTTAATGCATTAACGCATTGGTCTCCAACCTTTTTGTCGTCACGGACCGGTCGACGTTTGATAATTTTACCAAGGCCCTGCAATTTATTCACAATTTAATATTTATCCACTTTATCCAGATCTTAGATTTTGCCTCTGCCAAGCGTGGTAAATCATCTTCTTCACCTCGATATCATTTCTTACTTTCGGGGTTCAGTGTTTTTGCCACTGCACAAGTTTCAGCTATCTTGCACTTACAGCCGCATTGACAATGGAAGTGAAGAACCCACAATTGTGGGGCCAGGATGCAGAGATTATGTAGGATCTCAGGGCAGAATTCACAATACCGTGTTTATGTGAATATGAATA
>SOMO01000197.1:123036-136435 GCA_028128575.1 Paedocypris carbunculus | reverse complement strand
AAAAAAAAAAAACTTATTTGCCTTGAAAACTTATTGTGCCTGAAAAAATTAGGGGGGTTCATATATTTGAGTAAATACTGTAAATGCGGAGAATCGATATTGTGAAGTGCCTTAAAAGCAACAATTCAAAAGTTCATGATGTGAAACTCAACTGACAGCCACATATTTTAAAACCTTAAAATTAAAAACTTTCCTCCACTTGGTGTTTGTTTAGTTTTTATTTATTTAATTTGTGATCTTCAAATTGCTTTGTTAACAAAAGAGTTGTCTGGTTACATTTGTTTTTTTGCTAACTTTTAACATCTGCTTTCTGGACAGATGGACACGTTTGTAAACCCCCTGCGAAGCTCCATGCGCAACGTGTCGAACGCCGTCAAGTCTCTGCCGGACAGCCTGGCTGAGGGAGTGTCCAAAGTGTCCGCAGACATGGGCCGCATGTCCGAGAAACTCGGCCAGGATATTAAACAATCCATATTTAAGGTGCAGAATCACAGAGAACACCAATGCTCATAATAGGCCTGTTTTTTTTTTTTTTGTCCTCTGATTTATCCAAAGCTAATCTAGAAAAAGATTTTGACATGAACTGTATTAGACATTAAACAAAACTATAGACTAGAGCTGCGCAATTAATCTTAATCCATCATTTATACAATAACCGCTAATTAACCCTACTACAGACAGTGAAGGTGAGTCAGACGCCAGTCGAGTAAAAAAAAAAAACAAAAATAAACGGGTAGAATGAGTGATTAAACACAAAAGTAAAGTAAGTCTGCCATGTTTACTGCGTATTTACTACTGCGAAGTGTGTTTGTTTACGGCTGTTTAAAACCAGACGATGACACTCAGCAAACCACATACAGCAAACATCTACAGTTGAGGACAAAATTATTAGCCCCGTCTACAAAATAATAATTGTTTGAAAAGTATTTCAAAAGTGCTTTTAAACAGAGCTAATCATTTGGTCCTCAACTGTACATGATACTGTACCTTTGAATGTTTATTTTTATTTTGTTTAATGGTGATTTTTTTTTTTTTACAACATTACTTTTACATTACATTAAAAATCAATAAACGGAATGAAAAATATAAAGCAAAGAGTAATATGTGTCTTTATATTGCTGTTTGACAGCCTGATTGTTAGGGTTAAATATTTAAAATAATAAAATATTCAAATAAAATCGCAAACAAAATCGTGAATCACATTTTTTTATATTTTCATATTTTTATATAGCGTATTTACACGAATATAAGCATCGGTTTTAGATGCTCAAAAACTTGGGAGGTGCTTATAATCGGCAATTTTAAATATGTGCGTAAATATAAGTGGCCTGTATTAACGTTCAAAACAAAAATTTGATTTTTTATTTTAGGCCAGAATCGGTTTAGAAGACGAAACGGACATTTTGTAACTCTAGATTGCCACATTAGCTACATTTTGATGTTCACCTGTCCATGTTTGATCCACAGGTGCCTCCTTTAATCCAAAAGTCGGACATCGATCCGGAACACTGCCGTGTCTCTGCCCAGCTGGATGACAATGTGAGTCAGAGTTACAACTTTACTCTAGTCCAAATGGTCAAGATCCTTTGCACTTACGAGGAATTTGCGTTGGAGTGAAGAGCTCACAATCACTGGGATTTAAATAGAAATACAGTGGTACCCCGACCAACGAATGTACTTACTAACAAAAAACCTGAGTAACGAATTGCATCGGCGCGAAAATTTTGTCCCAAGTAGCGAAAAAAATTCGCCATGCAAAACGAGCGCGTCATGGTCTTACCGCGAGCAGGCCTAGAAGTGTAAACACAGTTTGTTTAATCCTCACGCACATCAAATAAACAAAAAATGACAACAAAAGCGCTGGTTAGTTTCAAAAGTATTGCTTCCAAAATATAAAATGAGCTCGTGTTCTACAATCGATTCTGCGCGGTCTCGCCAGCTGCGCCTGCCAAAACCGCGGACTTCTCATCTGCGCCGCGCTTGCTAGAGAGAGAGAGCGAGCGCTGTGCTGTGGTGTGCTTCTGTGGACACACACACTCGCTCACTCACTCAGCGGGAGTTTGAAGCAGTTTCAAAGTCACTAACAGTGGGTTAGTCACTAACAGTGGGTGGAGGAACATTCTGATGACGTTTGTTCCGCGTCTGTGTGACGTCACTTCAAGATGCCGGTCACCGTTTATGTGAGTTTGTCCGCTGTATTATTATAAACTGTACCTTTATAAACAATTACCAATGGGCATTTTAAACAACCACTTTGTAACATGTTTTTTAATATATTTATTAACAACAGTTTATCACTTGTAAAAAAAAATGTTTTGTCTGAATTCACGAACTTGTGGCACGGATTAGACGAATTGCATGTAAAATGCGGCTCAGCTAACGAAAAACTGCTTCATTCATTTCTGGGTCATGGGGAGTGGGTAGGCTTTACCATTTATAGGTGCGAGAGAGATGCATACAAACACACAAACAATTTTGTTTCTCCAGTTAAAAATGCACAGGCAGTTGTACAGATCCATCCATTTTCTGAAACACTTTTCCATTTCTGGGTCCCTGGGAGCTGGAGCCATTCCCAGCACTTTAGGGATTTTTATAAATGTTGCAAATATACAATACATATACGTATGTATAATACAATTAATTCTTAAAAAACAAAGTACGAGGAATGTGTAAAGAAACTGAAAAAAATTCTTTAGACATTGAAACACTGAGCATAGCATTTGTACTTGTAGTAGTACTTGTACTTTATTGATTGCGTAGAATTATTGGACTGCTAAATTTAAACGTTGCTTATATTTTTAATATTCAGTACAAGTACAAAGTAGCCAAAAACACTTAGTGTACTCAAGTACTTTACACCTCTGCCCTGTGAAAACTGGAGACCCGGAGAAAACCCGCAAGCACGTGTAGAAGATACGATCTCCACACAGAAAGGTCCTGTCTGGGTCTCGACCTCAGTTCTCAAACATGTCCTTTTATAACAATGCTGCCTTTGAATGTAGATGTTACTGTGAAAACATTTTAAATAAAAAAATCTGCTAAAGTAGTGGCATACAGGAAGAAATATACCGTATTTATGTGAATATAAGCACCCATTTTTTCTCAATTTTTGATCCTCAAAAACTTGAGGTGTCGCCGATTTCAATTTGCGCTCAGTTTTCCATAATTCAAGTCAGGGACAATCACAAATAAACAAAAATACATTGTTTTCATGCAGTGTAAAACATTTTTTTTTTTTTAAATTTCTATTTTTTTCTTCTTTAAAAAATAATTCCAAAGGCAGACGTGCATATGAACATTTATTGACTCAATAACAGAAATAAAGAGACATTAGACACGCCGCAACACGTAGCGAGGACAAAAAACACTGGGAAAACTATTAATAAACTAAATACAGTCAATAATATGTGAACACACATCGTAATGCATCAGTTAAAATCTTGCTAATGGCTAATGAGACCATAAGCATTCGTAGGAGCAGAAAAAAAGCTGCTAAAAACAAATAACACTGGAGTCAAAACTCAAAAGCAATCAAATTGCACTGTCTGTTGCACAGAGCAAAACAATGCTGTTCTGATTTTTATGTCTGATAAAGTGGCTTTAGTCTTTCGTGCAAAGGCTCATGGGAGCCTAATGCTGAAAGCCGCTAAGGGTTCTGGGAGTTGGAGTTTTTATGACTAGAATATTTTTTTTTAACTATTATTCAAGTAAAATTACATTGAGGTGATAAAGGACACAAAATAGGTTTGTTAATTAAAGAAAAAGTTGTATTTTTAAGAGAAATGTTTTTTTTAAATTATGTGCCTGAAAAATCAGGGTTCTTTTTTCACAACATTCGTAATGTTTATCACTGCAGGTAGACGACAATATCCCACTGCGGGTCATGTTGCTCCTGATGGACGAAGTGTTTGATCTGAAGGAGAGAAACCAGTGGTTGAGGAGGAACATCAAAAACCTCTTGCAGCAGCTTATTAAAGCCACTTATGGAGATACTATCAACAGGTGAGACCATCCTGTTTGTCCACTACAGCTCAGGCTCATTCTGGTTTCTGCATGCAGGAAAATTGTGGACCATGTTGACAACATGACGTCTCCCGAGCAAGTGTCTGATTATGTGAAGAGATTCAGGTGAACTGATGCGGACGCTCTGGCTAGTTGCATTTTTGAATCACGGCTTGATTGTCATTTTGCTAATTCTGCAGAGACTCTTACTGGCCAAACGGGATTCTGGCTGAAACGCCACCACGAAGAGAAAAAAGCATCCGCATGAGAACGCGAGTCGCCGCTAAGACCACTCTCCTGGGCATCATGCCAGGTGCGTCCACAGACGCGGATAAATGCCGGATCCAAACGGAGACGGAGTTAAAACACTGATTTGTTCCACAAGTGATAACGTTTTCACAGTACGAGATTTTGATGCTAGGTTCATACTAAACTTTAATCAACTTGAGATGTGTTCAGATTCAGCAGGGACAGGTGTGGTCACGTAAAGTTGAAGACACAAACTGTTTTCTCTGAATTATCAATATCAATGCACATTAACCCAGTGGTCTCCAACCTTTTTGTCGTCACGGACCGGTCGACGTTTGATAATTTTACCAAGACCCTGGGGGTGGATGTAATTTTTCAGATTTTAGTTTTTTATTTAGTATTTAACATATAATAGTATTTATTTGCATTTAAACATTTATTCAAAAAAACAGTACCAAAAGACAAATATAAAGTTATTTAACATTTTACTGGATCCGATGAAGATCCGTTATGTTATTTGAAGTTTCATTTTATATAAAAAGAAAATAAATACATCTTATTGTTTTAAACTGTCAGACACCTTTTTTAAAATTGGACTTGATTATACAGTATATTCTCATTTATACTTTGAACAAAGAAAGTTCTATAGCAGTTCTACTACTGATGTCTACAGCTTTCTGTAGAACTTAAAAACTTAAGTAACTACTAAAACACAAGTTTTATTGAACTCTTGCACGAGGAGAGCAAATGTTGTTAGTTTATTCCAATATTGTGCACTAAATAGCGAAGGTTTATTATTTAGTCCCCCTTGTGCTGCCCAAAGGAGTTTACTACAAGCTGGAAAAAAAAACTACTTGAGTTGCATGGTCACAGTAAAAAAAAATTTAAATTATTTAAATAAAAATATAATATATATATAATATATTTTATTATATTAATAACCTATTATGCCTCTCTCACACAAATACAGTGGTACCTCACTTTACGAATGTCTCAATTAACAAAAATTTCACATTACAAAGGGCATCGTCGGGAAAATACTGTTTCTCATTTTCAGATGAGAGATTATTTTTTCAGATTATTCATTCTCAGAAATATTATTTTATTAAATTTCTATTAATATTAAATTATTATTATTATACGATAGAACAAATGTTGTAGTGACAAGACTGTTAAGCGAGTTTTTTTTCTTATCACTATTATGCGGGGGAATAGTTTGAGTAAAGCATGCAAGAGTCCAGACGTGTAAAATATTTAGAAAATATTTTGGAACTTTCTGATTCGAATTTCGGACGACATTTTTGCGGCAACACATTTCGTTACTCTGGATTTCCGTTATCTAGGACACATAATTGGGTGTGCTAACTGTATCCCTAACTTTTTTTTACCACTAATAAGCAGGGGGATAGTTTGAGTAAAGCATGCAATAGTCCAGACGTGTAGAGTATATTGGAACATTTTTGCAAACAATTTTGACTTTCGTTGTTTTGGAGAATAGGCAACTAATAATAATGAGTATTTGTAGGGCGCTTTTCACAGTTTTAACTGTCTAACGTGTAATATGTAAGAGAACTATAAGCGATGCATCAGCCTATTCCTTTTTTTTGGGTCAGTTTTATGTGAAATTGTTTGCTGGACGGAATGTCTATTGATGGATTTTGGACCAAACAATGAAAAAATAAAATTGAATTGAATTTTCGTTAGGATTTTTGTTATTTGGGACAATCGTAGGTGGGGGTGCCACTGTAACAGTTTTTTTTTCTTACCACTAATAAGCAGGGGGATAGTTTGAGTAAAGCATGCCAGAGTCCAGATGTGTAGAATATTTTGGAACTTGAATTCATTCGGACAACATTTTTGCGGCGACATTTGTTATTTTCGTTAGTATTTTCGTTATTTTGGTCATTCGTAGGTGGGGGTGCCACTGTAACTGTTTTTTTTTTTTCTCTTCCTCCAGATGAACTAAAGCACATTATTGGCGCAGACACCACTCGGAAGGGCATTCTACGCGTCTTTGACATGTTCCAGCACCAGCCTCTTAACCGTCGCCTGGTGTGTGTTTTTCTGGAGGGCTACCTGGAGACCCTGTTTCCCCAATACAAGTTCCCAGAGCTGTTCATCAAGCTTCACTCGCGTTCTCCACGAGTGCTAAAGTACACGCAGAAGTCACTGAGCTGAGCGTTACGGTTTCTCCGCGCTCAACGAAGGAAGACAAGCAAATCCAGGTGTGGAGAAATGGTGAAGTCAGGTGATCTCAAAGCAGTCAACAACACACGGTCCTCGAGCGCCAAGAATCGAGGATTCGTTTTCTCATTCTAAAGCGTTCGGTCCAATAAAACAACCTGAACAACTCCACGCGACTGTGGCGCCCGATCCTGGTGGCACCGAGTGCCCGCTCTCTTCTTGCCTTTGCTTTTCCGTTCTGCAGTATGGAGGACACTGTGTCGATGCATTTACCGTCAGCAGAATTTTTGTTTTCGGTGTCAGCTTGTCATTAACGGTTCTCCAGATCCCACTGAATTAACCTATGCACCTTAATGCCGGACTGAGGCCGCGGACAAACCAATTTTATGGCGCTGAAACACATTTGCCGTTTTATCAAAGGCATTTGCATATATCGCCATACAATGGTTGGATGTGGTGGGCGGAGTTAAGCACAGTTGGTGCCGCTCCACTGCAGCCTTTGCTTTTGTAACGGCTGTTCACTATTGTGTGTGCGTCTGTGTGTGTGTGTGAACCTCACTCCTCTTGCTTTAAAATACGAGTGTCCTGCTGGGACTGGTGCCTTTTTGGTGCCGTGACCCGGAAGTCATTGCGACTTTCAGCTCGTTCTCCAACACAACGTTCTTCCCCGAATCGGAGTGGTCCAAATCCTTCCAGGTGGTTATTAGGAGCCACAATGGCACAATAGTTTACATGACGTTCCCTTCGTCCAGCGTGGCAGGTAGACAGGGAACTGAGTGGAACCGTGGCGCTCGTGCACATTCTGTTTTTCAAACTCGGCCCAATTGAGGTTTGGTGTTCACACGCGTGTTTGTTTCATGTAGAATCGATACCGAAGACTGTTTCAGTGTGATACGTAGAATCCGCCTTAATGAAGAGATTTGTGCGTTTACGCTGTAGCTTTCCCTACAGAGTCGCACCGTTGTTGAGTGAAATCAGCAGATTTCCGCTTCTCGTCAGAGAGACGTTCATTCGTTTTGGTGCAATATATTTTTAAACGCATGGTGTGTGTTCATAGATGCAATTTCAAGCAAAGGATTTTGAAAGCAAAACCGAACATTCCGTTGTTATGAATGGCTTTATTTTTAGGACTTGTTTTATAAGTCCGGCTTTTATGATTTTGTTGGGGACTGGGTTTTTCTTTTTTTGGTTTGTGTTTCTCTCACCCTTTTCTCTGTCTCTTCTTGTTTTGTCTCTTGAATTTTAAATATTCAGTTTTGAAATCACAGCAGAAGAATGATATATTTTTGTTTCTTTATAACCTGATTGTTTTGTATTTATTTATTTTTTTTTTTATTTAAATGTTGCACTTCGATTTTAATCAAGATTGGTTTTTGGGGTGGTGTTCTGATTGGCTGGTTTCAGTCCTTTTTGTTGTTTGTTTGGTTGTCGCCCAAATCTGCTCTGTGATTGGTGGAGCCAGTATTGGACAGTGTTTCTAATTTTCTTTATGTTTTGTGTGTAGCACATCTCCATGTGTGAATCTCTGTGTTGTGCGTTGTGTGTCAGCGGTGTGCCGAAATGTACTGTCAATTCTATTTTCATATCTTTCTTTAAGCAAGGGCATCCGCTTAAATGTCAGCGCTGTTTTAATAGACTGAAGAGACTCTACGGGAAAAGTGTGTTTGCATTACTACAGAAACGTCCATTTCCAGCAGCTCAAACCAATATAACACTAATAAAATTAACTCCAACTCACTCTCTGTGGAAACTCTGTGTAATAAAGCATTCCTGGACTATTTCACATTAGAGAGCTGCTCAAACTTTAGCCTCTTGAACAAGCTCTGAAATTATATTCTTTTAAAATTAGCTTTACTAGTTGGACTTTTGAAGCATAATGGAACGTCTTACATTTTTTGTCTCTTGATTTAGTGATTTAGTGTTGGGGATTGTTACATGTGTTATTACTAAACATTTACTTATTTTCGTTGATCTTTCGTGCCCTAACAAAATAAACATCGCGCTCACAATTATCTGTAAATAGTAGATTTAAATACTTCCTTTGCAAAGACTTGCGTTTCCACGATCGGATGAAAACATGGTTATTTTGGTTTAGGCATGTCAGGGTAACACAGTGGGTGGGAAAATTCTGCAATGTCAGTACACAGACCAGGACTCAGAGGATACGATAAATGCCCAAAAGTTACACTCAAATTAGATGAATTTTAAAAATGAAAAATAGTGTAACTAGCCATGTGTGTATATGTATGTGTGGTTTATAAGTGTGTGTCTGTGTGTGTGTGTGTGTGTGTGTGTGTGTGTGTGTGTGTGTGTGAGAGAGAGAGAGAGAGAGAGAGAGAGAGAAAATGTTAATATTTAGCAATATTTCACTTCCATTTATAAAATTGTACTTGTGAAATGTGGCAATATGCAGCTTTTACATTTAATGAGATTAATAGCACTGTATTATTGAGTCAGTCTTTTCGGAGACATACCCTTATATACATCATGTTGTTATTTCCTCAAAAAACAGAATCCTAAACTAACGTTCGCTCCCAGAAACTTGTCTCTGCTCCACTGTTCTTTTGTCTACCACTCTATTGGTAAATAATAGACTGTTATGCTCAAGTAAAGTCCAATGTTATTTATAAAGCGTATCTTCACTGTCACAGAATTTCCCAAAACAAATTGTGGCCGGAAACGGAAGTGGCGTTATCTGCCAACGGTACCTTGTCAAAGACACTACAACAAAATGTTGAACCGTGAGGACATGAAACAGCATCAGGAATAGATCACAATCTTACTTCAAACTTCATGAACCTGAGCCAGCAAAAAATTGTGAATTGATTTAAATATAGCGGTGTGACAAAAATACTATTCCAGAGTAAAAAGCGTATGGTATGTTATGGAAGAGGGCCTGTTAATGAAGTCGAATTGATTGGGAATTGGGTGTAGGAAATGGAATACCTCATTGTTCCATTGACCTTGGAAGTGTCATTAGTTCATTGCTCTTCATCATAATGATAAATGATGATTTGTTTGCAGATGACGTGGCGCTGTGGAAAAGAGGAAGGAATTTTGAGTAAATTAAAAGGAAAATGCAAGAAGCAATAAGTATATAAGTAATAAGAGGATTAGGGTTTTAGATTTTAGGTAGAAAAGTCTAGGACAATGTACTTTACAAGAAAGTTCAAGTTCATTTATATAGCGCTTTTCTTAGTCCCAGACTAGTGCAAAGTCGCTATGCAGTGTCTTTAAAGAAGAAAAATGTTCATCATATTGTTTCAAAATTAGGAAACAAAGCCTAGGTTTTTTTTGTTGAAGTTGCCATACTCCTTTTATGTTTGAATCCTTGAAAATTTCAGAGACGACAGTAAATGGCTTCATGGAAGATGAAGTGGCTAGACGTCGAGTGGTTGGGGGAAAAAGGGACAGAACTGAAGCAAACCTGAAAAGACCGTTCAATTTTCACATGAAAAAAATTACAATGAATTTGTGGTAATGTACACAGATGGATCAAAAGACCCGGACACAAGGAAGACAGGATTTGAGGTGGCAATCCCAGAGAAAGGGGTGAGAATAAACAAGAGAACATAAGATAAGCTATCGGTATGTAGAGTCGAGATAATGGCAATGTTATATGCAGTCAAGTGTTTGGAGGAAAATGAACAAGGAAAAGTCCTGATGTGCACAGATTCTGTGTGTAAATTCAGTCTGTATTAGCAACTATTAGGTCATCAATCAAAAAATACAATCAAAAGCCAGACGGGATATTCTGCATGAGGTGGAACCAAGATACTGTTCATGTGGGTACCATAGGGTGACCAAGCGTCCTCTCTTCACCGGACAAGTGCTCGGAGTGTCTGGACGCGTTTTATAAATTGACGAAAATGTCCGGGTTTCACGCTTCTTCAAAGGACCATTTCAAACACGCTTGAAATTATTTGAGAATGAAATTGAGCATCCCGTTTCGAAACAATACTGGACCGCAATTGTCCAGAATTTCTTTATAATTTTTTAAAACAGCATCTCATGCGAATCCTCTCACCTGCATCCGCTCATGGCACATCGAGCAAAACTTAGAAAAAGTTTTTTTTGTGTGTGAAAAAACATCTAACCACCATCAAACACTCAGAAACGCCGTCACACGCTTTTTAGTCAAAGACTTAATGCAAGATTGCCAGTTAACACTAGGTTTTTAGTCTAAGTGTTTACACTACTAGACAGTTTTAGCCCAAATTAAACTAAATTTGATTAAAAACATATTGCCTGTTTATTTTAGTATGAGGATTCATTTTAGTAATCGGTAGTTTTACTTTTCAGACAGTTTGGGGTTTTCTTATATGGGAATATGTTATATCGCAATATATTACTAATATTGTTATCGCAATATTCAACAGCAATATCGCATATTTTCTCAATATCGTGCAGCCCTAGATCAAAGGGTAAACTATGTAGTCACTACAACGTCACCTTTTCTACTTTTGATTGGGTAATAGACAGTCATCGTTAGTTTGATTGGTCTTTGTAACTGTCTGTGAGGAGGGCGGGGCTTAGAGAGAGAGAGAGAGAGAGAATTAAAATGGCTGACGCCTCTATAGGTTAAACCCCAGGCATCTTAATGTTTCAGGGCTTGTTTGACACTAAAATATTACCTGAAACGTTATAGTTAATATGTTAATAAACAACATAATGCCCATGTAACAAAAATGAGCTAATATATTTGAAACTTTCTATATTATTAAATTATTATATTATAAATTATATATATATATATATATATATATATAGAAGAGCTGATATGTAGAACACTATTTATATTAATAATTAATTAATCTACTTATTTATTCATTAGAAAAGAGTCTAGGACTAATATTTTGTTACAGGTACAATTTTTTTTTATTATTTCAGAAGTTCGTTTGACACCATATGGTCACAGTAGGGTACCAGCACATATGAGAATACAGTGTAATGATAAGCTGATCAAAAGTGGCAAGACAAATAGGATAGGGAGAGTAAGGGGAGACACTTCCAAGGATAAAGGGAAGAGTGGATAAGGAAAGAGTGAAAGAAAGAAACCGAAAAGATGAAGTAAATAGGCTAGAACACTGTTAATTAAACAAAACACTCAAGGTACTAGGGAAACATCTTACAGAATGAATGCGGAGAAGAGGAGTCAGTGGAACATGAACTGCAAGAGATATGAAGTAGAAAGGAAGGAAATGAGAGAAAGACTGGGAAAATATGGAAATATGGGAACAGTTCACCTTAGAGAGAATACTCCATGCAGAGAGGAGGGAAAAGAGAAGAATAGTACTAAGGTTTATAGAAGAAACACAACTAGCCGAAAAGATTTGAAAAATTAAAGGGAGAAGGAGTTTTTCCCCTCCCCTCCCCTTCCTTATCCCACACTCCGGAGCAAAGGCGGCGGTAATGCACCAAAACGCTGGATGCCAATCACCGTAAAACNTAAAAAAAATACTTATATTTGTACACTAAAGACAACATGGTTTGCTTCAGCAGACAACAAATAATACATAAATAGCTACAAATCTATTAAAATCATGTGAATCCCTAGCAAAACTTGATCCTACAATAACCAATGTCAATAGCCGTCCTGTGCTGTTTCAAAACGGGACACGCAATGTCATTCTCAAATAAGCACGGTTGGCGAATGTGTATCGTGGAGTCTGGAGAATGTCATCATCGTCCATGGTGGCATTGACCAGAGTGGCGACGCTGCCGCCTCCAGCTGTAAATAAAACAACTACGGGTACAATTTTTGTGAAACTGGGCAGATGAAGGGACAATAATATGCAGTAATATCTAGCAGGAGTGTGACGTCTTGCCACCGAAGCAATCTCTTTTTATTTAAGGAATCGCATAAAAATGACTAACACAAATAATGTACTGATTGTCATACTGTAAATAAAATATTACGGGCACAAATTTTGTGAAACTGTGCAGATGAAGAGACAATAATTGAGCAACTATTACGAGCAGAAATACAGCACCATCTGCAGATGAAACTTCTTTTTTTCTTTCACTGTGAAAGAAATGAGAGAAAAGTGGAAAAAAAAATAAATGAGTAGAAACCCAATTTTGTGTTTCATAAAAAGTCAATTCCGGTTGTTTGGAGCTGCGCCGGGCATTCACCCCTTTCCGAAATAAGACAAGAATTTAAAATTCTTATCTTAGAATTTTAGCACAAAATTAAAGCACAAAGCACAAAATTAAAACGCAAGGGGAAACCTGGAAANGCAGCTATCGAATATTTTAGTAGTCGAGTAATCTATCGATTAATTTGTTCGATTAATCGAGTAATCGGATAAAATACAATGAAATGGTATTTCTACATGACTACTAGGGGTGGGCGGTATAGCTGTATTAACGTGAATACCGATATTGAGATGCGCCACGATATGGATTTTGCAATATCGTGGATATCGTGGTACTTTCATGAATTTACCTTTTATACACGCATATCAACGCTTTAATACATTAAAATTCAATTGTGTCGTTATAACTTTTAATTACGACACAGATACATTGCTAATTGAATACAGAAAGCGTTGGAAGAGACTGAATTAATAGATCACCCGCGAGGCGCATGCATCGTGCCGCTCCATGTCGGTAATGTGCCGGTTTTTTAGAGCGGCTGTTTTAGTGAGCGCGACACCCGTAAAACGCTCGAACAAGAAAATTCTGCTCGTTTTATTTTGGTCAAAGTCTGTTTTCGATTGTTAACCTTGGTTTCACGCAACTTTAGATTCAGTCGCGCGCGCAAAAGAGAGGGAAAGCATGACGCGCGCTGGCTCTGCTCTCCATTTTTGTCTCTCTCTCTCTCACTGTCTATCTCACTGTTAATCTCACTCTTGCTGTGTCTCTCTCTCTTGCTGTCTATCTCACTTTCTCTCTATCTCTCTCTCTCTTACTGTCACTGTCTATCTCTCTCTCTCCCTCTCTCTCTCTCTCTCTCTCTCTC
>SOMO01000197.1:99137-119315 GCA_028128575.1 Paedocypris carbunculus | reverse complement strand
TTCACTACAATTTTCAAAAAGCCGCTATGTACTGATTATTTTAGTAACAATCTCAGCTTAGCAGCGAAGCTACAAACACAACACGCAACAGGAAGTGACGATCAACAGGAAATGCTGATATTAAACCTATATATTCAACCCTGAAAATCATTTTGTCAAAAAACAATATAACAACCACATAATATTTACAATACTTCAAATGTATATACATTGAATTAAACACATAATGTATTGTAAAAGTAATGTTCAATAATGACCATTACACTTAAAAATAAACATTCCAAGGTACAGCAAACATCTACAGTTGAGGACAAAATGATTAGTTCTGTTTAAAAAAGCTTTTGAAATATTTGGGGGGGCTAATCAATTTATCCTAAACTGTAGATGTTTGCTGTATGTGGTTTAATGAGTGGTTCTTATTAAACCATTATCATCTGGTTTGAAACTGCAGTAAACACACACACTTCAGAATAAAATCCTTTTTCAGGAACATTCACGAAATTGCATGCGGGTGTCCGTCACGTGCGCCTATTAGATGCTCCCCAAGATATGATAGAAATAATGCAAGATCATCTTTCCTTTTATATTTAAATGATCATGCATATCTAAGTAGTGCTCGATCAGAGAGTTTCCTCTAGTTGTGACCATGGTTTTGCGGCACGACTTGCACCGTACCGATGCTTGTTACACATCTTCTCTGCTGAAGCCAAACTACTGCCAGATTTCAGAAGTGCCCTTTTTTAGGCACAAGTTTGTCCCAGTTATCTTTTAAACATGCACCTCCTTCTGCCACGTTGTCCTCTCCTCATCTGCGCATTGCTCGCTCACCCGGTCATTTTTCACTCTTCAGCCGATCTAGCCAATAGTATAACGTCTATTTGGGAGGCGGGCAGAATGGTCCCTTTCGATTGGTGAGATTTGGATGATGCAAACGCGTGACACCCCTTTTTTTTTTTTTTTTAAATCGCAACTTCCGTGATACAAGTATTGCATACCCTATTATCGCAATAACGGTATTTTTGCGGTATATCGTGCAGACCTAATCAAAACCCTCGACGATCTGAGACCTGTGGTTCTCACTTCACTACCGATGAAAGCCATGGAAAGGATAATAAAACGCCACATCATCAACTCCACTGATGAACTGTTGGATCCTCTGCAGTTTGCCTACCGTGCTGGCAGAGGAGTCGACGATTGAAAAACTATATCCTGGACACTGCACACAAACACTTGGAACAGCCCGGTACAACAGTCAGACTCCTGTTTGCTGACTTCTTCTCGGCCTTTAACACCCTACAGCCCCACCCAGAGGTGTGGACTCGAGTCATAAATTTGGTGACTTCAGACTCGACTTGACAAAATATAAAAAGACTTGCGACTCGACTTAGACTTTAACACAAAAAACTTGGACTTTCACTTGGACTTGCGCCTATTGACTTGCAAAGACTTGCCACTTCTCTTGAAAAGTCGCTTTTTGTGTTATTTGCGCGCACCTGTGTGGCCGTCGATAGCCCTCGTGCATTTGTGACCGTCGAGAGCGTGCGTTCGCACAACGTCCTATCAAAGTGCTGGCGAGGGTTTTGAATTTCGATTCGACCGCGTCCAGTTTGCGAACGCGCCGTTTTGTCAAATGATACCAAAGATAGTTTTGTTTGGCTGCAAAATGACGAGGTTTGGCTGTAAAATGACAACAACGAGTTGCAGTGTGTAAAACATGCGAGTCGAACTTTACTTTACCACAACTTTATTCGACACTGAAGCTGGTACGTTTTAAACGAACGTCAAGACTATTAGCTAAGTAACCTAGTAGCTGCGTGATTTATATCAATGAGGCTGTACATTTCCCCAGCATCACCTGCCAAACGCGCTCTCGCTCTCTCTCTCTCTCTCTCTCTCTCTTTCCCTCTCTGTCTCTCTCTCGCCTCTCTCACACTCACACCAGTCTCTGTATTAAATGTTAAAACTTTGTTAGAAAAATGTTTGAAAACTTAAAAAAGGACTGTTTTGCAGAAATGTGGATATTTTGTGAAAAATGTTTTTTGAGAGTCATTTTCTTTTTTAAAATAGTGACATGTTTGAAAAAGTTTTTATGATGAAAGCATAGTTATTAATTTAAGGATATGTTAAAGTTTTGAAACATGATTTCAGGTGAAGATCATTTCAGATAGTCCAGTTTTTCAGACCTGTTGTTCTGTTTAACATTTTCTTATTCTGGTGCAATATTCTGGGGAGATTAGTGATGTGTCATGTTCAAAATGAACAAATGTCCCTCAGTGAACGATTGGTCCGTTCACTTGTCGAGTGACAGCGGAGACGCACAGACTCTGTAGCGAGCAGCACCACCCCAGTTTGTTTGTGGTTTGTTCAAAATAGTTAGTTTGTTCTTTCATTTGTCTTGTTACTGTTGCGCTGTTAACACAACAATGGCATTTCATCTTTTAACACAAAAGATGCAGGACACAGATCACGTTAATGTGGTGTGTATTTGGTAGGTTTTCAAATGATTTTAATTGCTTTGTGGCATTTTGTATTTTATATATTGCCCGCTGAAGCAAACCATGTTGTATTTTGTGTAGTGTTTTGTTTGAGAGCGCTGTAAATTGTTGTCTCGGCAACAGTGCTGCATGCTGTATAAAATAAATGAATGACTCAAAACTAATTGTTCACTTTACAGTTCGAGAGTTAAATATTGATTCAGTTAAAAGAATTGAACTTCCCACCACTAGTACAGATGAGAGCAGCATTTTTTCAGAAAATATAATTTGTAGCTTTATGTGTCTGAGCAATGTTTTTTTTATTTAAAAAAGGTCTGTTTAATAAATACAGGTGATTCAACTTACATCAAGTTTAAATAATGTATATTTTTTATTTTTCTGTTAAAATGACTCGAAATGACTCGAAGAGACTTGTTAGCTATTGACTTGGACTTGACTCGAGACTTGCTTGTCCCTGACTTGGGACTTGACTCGGGACTCGAGGGCAACGACTTGAGACTTACTTGTTACTTGCAAAACAGTGACTTTGTCCCACCTCTGACCCACCTACTGGCCTCTAAGGTCCTCACACACTTCAGCCTTGAAGGCCAGCTCATTCTATGGTTGCTTGACTTTCTGACCAACAGGACACAGAAAGTTCTGGTCATCGACACTCTGTCGAACCTCCAGCCCACCTCGACAGGTTCCCCTCAGAGCTGTGTACTCTCACTGTGTGTGCGGGCATATGACTCATTTTGGTGTTGTTCATTTTCGTAATGCGGGTGATTGCTGTGTGTGTGTGTGTGTGTGTGTGTGTGTGTGTGTGTGTGTGTGTGTGTGTGTGTGTGTGTGTGTGTGTGTGCGCGCGCTACGGGCAACAGGGACCCTGGTCGGAAGATGTCCTTATGGTGGTGGGAAATGAGTGTGGGAATTTTCTGCAGTTGAATAGCAATAAGACTGAACCCATTCTTATTGGCACTACATATTAGACCACGTCGTTCCCTTCATTGACGTTTAAATTTGATGGTCTAGAAGTCCCTCTTTCCTTCTCTGTTACTAACCTGGGCGTTTGGTTTGACCCCCAATTAATTTTCGCAGAGCACAACTGTGCAAAACATTGTTCTACCATATTCGAAATATATCAAAAAATCGTCACCTACTTACGCTCGCTATTGCGAAAAGGCTTATTCATGCATTCATATAATCAAGGCTGGATTATTGCGACAGTCTTCTTGTTGGGGTTCATGCTAAGGATATTGCCAAACTACAACACCTACAAAACAACGCCGTCAGATTCCTTACAAAAACCAGGAAATTTGACCATATCACCCCATCCTTAAGTCACTTCACTGGCTTCCTGTTCCAACCCGGATTAAATGCTGCTGCTGTTAACATATAAATGTGTCACTGGACAGGCCCCTCCATATCTGCAAGAGCTGATCAAAATACATGTTCCCAAATGGACACTTAGATCGTCAAACCGCCTGCTTCTTTCAGTACCGGCAACCAGACTCAAAACAACAGTGGATCGAGCTTTCTGCTTTGCAGCTCCGAAGTTGTGGAATCAGCTACCAATTTTTTCATACGAGACGATCAGTACTTGGACTCATTTAAAATCAATCTGAAGACATTTTTATTTTTCAAACCATATAACTGATACATTAAACTTTGTCAGATAAATAAAATGTATTATTATTATTATTATATTATTAAGTGCAAATACTGACTCTTTGCATAAATGTCATGTAATTGCAGATAAAAGCCTTTGAAATGTATGAAGTGCTAGAAATTATATTTCAGTACATCACAGAAACAACTTAAACAAAGATCTAAGCAAAGCAGTTTAGCAGCAAACTTTGTGTCATTCTTTAAACATTTGGCCACGACTGTATATGAAACCCAAAATTAGGTGTCTATTAATTTCCTTTTTTGTTCACTTTTCTCTTGTTGCCGACTTTCCTTTCTTCCATCTTATAAACTGGTCAATATAAATCAATATAATTAATATAAGTCAATATAAGTAATACCGAAGTAGAATACAAACAAACTGTTAGGTGAAATTAGTGTAAAGTGAAGTAGTCGTCTTGTAAGCGAGTGAATATGGCATCTCCTGTTTTGGTGAATTAATACTCGTATTAATAGTTTTATTTTCTTATTTGCAGCCTTGGAGCAGGTGATGAAGGAAAAAGAAGAACCGTTTGAAGTGGAGATTAAACACCCAGAGCTTTTCAACAGTGCAAACGAACAAGAATCTATGAGTGGTTTAAATACAGAAAAGTGTTTTTCAGAAGAAGCAAGAGAAGATGGAACAGATTCTGCTTTCGTTCATGGTGATGTTTCTTCAAACAGTTCACTCCAAACTCACACAATGGTAAAACATTGCCATTTTTGTGGAAAGGTGTTCCCGTCTGAACAAGAACTCAGCAGACACCTGCAATCTCACAAAAACACTAGGAAACACAAGTGTCCTGACTGTGACAAGACTTTTTCTGCCGCTAGTAATTTAAAGGTTCACATGAGGATTCACACTGGTGAGAAACCGTTCTCCTGTTCCCAGTGTGACAAGAGTTGTTCAAGTAAATCAGAGCTGAATATTCACATGAGGATTCACACTGGTGAGAAACTGTTCTCCTGTTCTCAGTGTGGCAAGAGTTTCACACACAGATTATCTCTAAAAGTTCACATGAGGATTCACACTGGTGAGAAACCATTCTCTTGTTCTCAGTGTGGCAAGAATTTTTCACGAAAAACACATCTAATTAATCACACTAGGATTCATACTGGTGAGAAACCATTTTCCTGTCGTCAGTGTGACAAGAGTTTTTCACAAAAACCACATCTAATTAATCACACTAGGATTCACACTGGTGAGAAACCATTTTCCTGTCTTCATTGTGGGAAGAATTTTGCATTCAAAACAAATCTGAATATTCACATGAGGATTCACACTAGTGAGAAACCATTCTGCTGTTCTCAGTGTTTCAAATGTTTCTCAGGTAAATCAGATCTGAATCTTCACATGATGAATCACACTGGTGAGAAACCATTCTCTTGTTCTGAGTGTGGTAAAAGTTTCCCGCGTAGACACAGTTTCAATCTTCACATGTTAACTCACACTGGTGAGAAACCGTTCTCCTGTTCTCAGTGTGGCAGGAGTTTCACATTCAAAACAAATCTGAATTGTCACATGAGGATTCATACTGGTGAGAAACCATTCTCCTGTTCTCACTGTTTCAGATGTTTCTTAAGGAAATCAGATCTGAATCTTCACATGATGAATCACACAGGTGAGAAACCATTCTCTTGTTCTGAGTGTGGTAAAAGTTTTCTGCGTAGACACAGTTTCAATCTTCACATGAGGATTCACACTGGTGAAAAAACGTTCTCCTGTTCTCAGTGTGACAAGAGTTACATAGATGCTGCACGTTTGAATCGTCACTTGAGGACACACTTGTGAGAAACCCGTTTATGTCTGAGATTTTGTGATTGAGTGTCTCAAGGTTTCTCACAATACAAACCTGAACAGACAGAGACTCTTTTAAAATGCTTCTATAGCGCCATCTTCTAAATGGGTCACACCCTCCTGTATTTCTAGTGTAACCTCAGTCCTGTTGGAAAGATCAAGATGTTTGTCAAAATCGGACATCAGTACTTCCTCACAAATTTCTCAATTTTGTAGTTTTTGTGCATGCAATCAATCATGTGCTACATATTATTTTTACATTAGTTAAAAGTTTTTGAAATATATATTTTCAGTAGTTGACTGCTCCAAAGCATCAGTATGAAATAGTCATTGTTCTGAAATATTGGACTGTGGCTAGTGAGCAAGCAACAAATAGGACAGGAGCTTTGTGGTGTCCTGCTCAGTATGTGTAAATTGAGTGGGGTTCACGGTTATGCCAGAGCCCTTCTTTGGATCTTCATGGTTGAAGGGATATTGTATGTTTTACATTGACTTGCCAAATGTAAAGTATTGTCTTTTCAGCTATGTTTCTTGGGGAACAATGGTCAGCCTTTGTATTATGTACTTATTTGACGTTATTTGATTGCATTTTTATCGTGATAATTTTTAATTTTTATTCATGTTTAATATTTTATCCTTCTTTCTACTGTATTATTGTGTTTCTATTCTTTATCTTAATTTTATTGTAATTCCCTTTTGCACATTTTGTTGTATTTCCTCCATCCCAATATTAAAATGCTGGAACGATCAAAACACATTTTATTACATGTTGTATGACGTATAAAATGTATGTGACCAATAAAATTTGAATTTGAAACTGGTTGTTATTGTGATGCTGAAGCAGAACCCCTATCAGTGAGAAAACCATATGTAGGATATTATCGTCTGGCATTCTAACATATACTTCAAGGGGAAAAATAATACTTTCTCTTCTTTGTCTCTTCTTGAATTATTGTATTTAAACTAGAGATGCACCGATACCACTTTTTTAGAAAAACGAGTACTCGCCGATACTGATGCTGAGTACTTAATGAACACATGATTACACAACAGACTGCTTTTTATTTTATGTAGATAACAGTAAATTACAAAAAAAAACAACTTCAGCTAGTTTTTCACATACTGGTCACCCTTTAACCATTAGTTAGAAATTAATGAATTTATCAACATATTAATTATTATAGTTTTGATAATAATTACACTGTTATCACCATGCTTTAAAAAAAATGATAAAAGGACGGGACACAACCAGTCCCGTGTTGATTCAAAGCGCAACGCGCAATTTCAATCTCAAATATGAGACTATTCCATATTTTAAAGGCGTTTAGAAGCTAAACTTTTTCCACTCGCGGTCGTGTTGGGATTTTAGGCACTTGATTAAATCAGTTGTGTTAAATGCGCTGCATTTGAATACAACTTGCGGCGGCTGATTCGTCGTCTTCTTTCACTTTGAAATACACGCAGAGCTGAGTGTGTGTGTGTGTCGTGCTCGAGCCGCTCTGACAGCACAAACACAAACGAAAAAAGAGCAGGTTGAGAAGAGAGAAGAGACGGACCCAGACTTTAGTTCCCTTTCGAGCTGTTCAACGTTTTCTGACAAAGCAAATGAAGCAATAGAATGACGCAGTAATAACTGCAGCCAATGGCATCGGAGCACCGCCCCCTGGGCTTGGCCTGCGAGCACAAACGCGTGCTCCGACCGCCATTTCCTCAGTACAATTTTATTCACGAGCAAGTGAGCATAGTCCAGTCTTTTCTAGTCTTTTTGATAGTTTTTACCGCCGCTTAGAGTATGGCCAGTGCTAGCAGTAGCACCGGGCTGGAGTCGTTCGTCCCCAGCGTGCGGCGGTGCGTGCGGTGCTCGGGGCCCGTCGAGTCTGCCGACACCCCCGCGGAGTGCATCTCGTGCCTAGGGCCCAGCCACGCTACACCGGCCCTCGACAGACCCGCCGCGTGTCGTGACTGTTGAGAGATGCCGGGGGGCACCCTGTGGCGAAGATTTGAGCTGACATACGGATGGCCGGCCTTCCTCCCCTAATAGCCCTATTAGCTCCCCTAAAAGCTAATAGCCATTAGCTTAACACCAATGAACAAATGAATAAAAGGCACCCATTTAGTTTTTTTCACACATGTGTTTTGAGAAAGTTGTAACTGTGAATATATAAACGTAAAACTAAATATTTACAGATTTGTGAAGTGTGTCACTTTTGTGACTTACTGTATATATTTTGATCTGTTGTAACACTTTGCCCCCCTCTCTGAGGCGCCATCTTACCGTGGTAGAGGTGTTTGTGTGCGCCAGTGATTTTAGGAGCTATGTTGTCGGGGGACTTATTGCACCTGGTAGGGTCACCCTTGGTAAACAGGTCCTAGGTGAGGGGGCCAGACTAACAGCAGTTCAAACCCCCAGCATGAAGCACAACATTAAGACCAAATTTACCTTGCCTGGACGCGAGTCACCCAGCCAGTCCTGGGGTGGGACACGAGAGCGAGCGCCTGGTGGCCAAGCTCTTGCTCATGGGGCCCAGCCGGGTCTAGCTCGAACAAGGAAGATGGGTCACCCCTCCAGTGAACTCACCATCTGCATAGGGGTCTGGTGCAGGAGGAGATGGGTGGCAGCCAATGTGGCGGTCCGACCGTCGACTACATAGGCTGGCTCTAGGGATGTGGAACGTCACCACTTTGGTGGGGAAGGAGCCTGAGTTGATGCGCGCAGTCGAGCGTTTCCGACTAGATCTAGTCTTCTTGACGGGCTGGACCCTGTTCTATCCTGGAGTTGATCCGGGTGAGAGGACGGAGAGCCACTGATCATAACTTATATGGACAGAATTTCTAGGTGCAGACGAGGCGGAAGGGGGATCTGGTTCGGTGACCTCGGGATAGTGTCTCTGCTTTTTGCTGATGTTGCAACTGGCACTTGAAGCAAACATGTTCAGATGTTTGCCTGTTGGCTTTGTGGGATGTGATCTCCAACCTTCACTGGATCTATTTGCTGCCGAGTGAGAAACGAATAGGATGGAAATAAGTGCCTCCAAGTCTGAGACCATGGTTCTCGACCGGAATGGTGGAGTGCCCCCTGCAAGTCAGAGACAGGGTACTTTCCCAAGTGGAGGAGTTTAAGTATCTTGTGGTTTTCTTCATGAGTCGGGGAAGGATGGAGTGGGAGATCGACAGACGGATCGGTGCTGCGTCCGCAATAAGACGCTGCATTGGTGCGTCATGGTGAAAAGAAAGCTTAGCCAAAAAGCAAAGCTCTCGATTTTCAGTCAATCTTTACTTTACTTTACTTTACAGTCATTTAGCAGACGCTTTTATCCAAAGTGACTTACATTTCATTACAATTGTTACAATTTAACAAATTCTTGCTTTCCCTGGGAATCGAACCCATGATCCAGTGTTTGAACCCATGATCAAACACTAGCGCTCTACAGACTGAGCTACTGGGAAAGCCAATCCTCTACATGGTGGCTGGACTATCACTCAGAAATAGGGTGAGGAGCTCTGACATTCAATAGAAGCTTGGAGTAGAGCTGCTGCTCCTTCGGGTCAAGAGATGCCCGATGGGGTGGTTCGGGCATCCAGAGTCTGCAAAATCAATTGTATTTGCGTTGATCATTCCACCACCACAACTCAGACAACGCGCGTTTCTCTCAACAGCTTGTTTGCCTACCATAATAACCACAATACACATATTTATGCTCACATTTCCGGAACCCAAGCTGACATCATACCTGTGAGACATCAAAATAAACGGCTGTCCATTTCGCAACCGTATACTCCAAAAATAAACCCTTTTGTTACAAATAGGCATGCGGTACATACAACATGACATCTAACACCAGGGCAACAAAGACAGGGGGGGGGGGGTCAAACATTCATTTGACGAAAACAGTTTCTTTGACTTCCGTCTTATAATGGTCTAACCAGAATACAGATGAGCTTCAAGGTGAAGGGAGTTAGGGAGTCGTTGTCGCAATATAAAAGAGTGCAAATACACTTAACCCTTTTTTAGTGAATTAATCTCTGTTTTAATAGTTGAATAGTTTAATTTTCTTATTTGCAGCCTTGAAGCAGGAGGTGAAAAAGGAAAAAGAACCATTAAAGATTAAACACCTAGAGCTTCAACGGTGCAAACGAACAAGAATCTTTTAGTTGTTTAAGGACAGAAAAGAGTTCTTCAGAAGAAACAAGAGAAGATGGAACAGATTTTGCTTTTATTCATAATGAAGATATTTCTTCAAGCACTTCACTCCAAACTCACACAATAGTAAAACACTGCCATTTCTGTGGAAAGGTGTTCCAGTCTGAAGAAGAACTCAGCAGAGACCTGCAAACTCACAAAAACACTAGTAAACACAAGTGTTCTGAGTGTGACAAGTCTTTTACTGCCACTAGTCATTTAAAGATTCACATGAGGATTCACACTGGTGAGAAACCGTTCTCAGTGTGGCAAGAGGTACGTCGATCCAGAGGTGTGGACCCGAGTCATGCGACTTGGAATCGAGTCTGACTCGATTCACGAATTTGGTGACTTCAGACTCGACTTGACAAAATATAAAAAGACTTGCGACTCGACTTGGACTTTAACACAAAAAACTTGGTCTTTCACTTGGACTTGCGGCAATTGACTTGCTAAGACTTGCTTTTTAAAATGTCTTAAATAAAAACTATGTTGACACGGATGGCGCTTTCTGTTTATGTGTACGCACTTTGTCACGCGCGCATGCGTGTTGTCACAACTGCGCGCGTATGCGCGTTGTCACAATGCGCATGCGCACATTTGGACAACATCCAGTCAACGCGTCGGAGATAGTTTTTGATTTGATAGCGTCCAACACATGAACAATCTAAAAACGTGAAGGCACCGGTTCCAAAATGTTACCTAAGATAGTATCGTTTGGATACAAGAACTATGAGGTTGTCAACAAAAAACGTATTGCAGAGTGCAAAACCTGTGGGACCAAGATTCGAGAAGGAGATTCCACGACGTCCAACTTTGTACGACACCTCAAGCTTCACAAGGAAGTGTAAGTTTTAAACGAATGTAACTACTAGTTCATTTGCTAAGCTGCATGCAAAGTAACATATTAGCTGCATGTTTATATCAATGAGATAAAAATAACAAACAGCATTTGACTTCAATTTCTTGAGGGGATGGCAAGTTAAAGCTGTGAAAGTATTCTTAAAATTGCACACACTGAAATTGAGATGTATTATACAGTATACACATTAAACAATACAATTAATATTAACCCAATGACATTGATTTGAGTAGTTTTCAAATACAACGTGTGTTGTAAATTTCTGACATTTGTCTCACATGCTTACTTGTTACAGAAATGAGAAATACAAATTGAACAGGACCATCAAAAATGAACCACATTAGCCTTTAATTGCTGAATTTCTGGACACTCGTGCAAGCCATTACAACATGAGTCACCCTCAGCAGAAAGCCATCACTAATGCCATATTAAATGATTTGATCATTGATTGCAACATTCCCCTGTCTGTTGTGGGAAAAAATGAGCTTCCGTCACTTTCTGTCAGTGCTGGACAGCAAGTACAGCCCAGTCTGTCGCAGAACACTGGCCGCAAAAGCTGAAAGTCTCACTGAGGAGAGACGATTAAAATTGAAAACTCAGTTAAGCAACACTGAACATGTTTCAGTCACTGTGGACATTTGGTCTGACCGAAGGAAGAGGGGATTCCTTGGTGTCACTGTGCACTGGATAGAGAAAGACGCAGAGAGAGTACAGCTAAAGACCAATCTCTTGGCCTGCAACCGCTTTAAAGGTTCTCACACTGCCGAACGAATCTGTGACCAATTTGAGACAATATGTGATGAATATGACATAAAATCTAAACTGGACTATATCGTTAGTGACAATGCTGCTAACATGAGAAAGGCATTCACTGTGTGGTTCCCCAGTGAACAAGAGGATGATGATGATGACGGAGATCATCTTGATGACCCTGAGCTGTGGTCTGACTTATCTCTGGAAGATCAGCACACAGTTGATGCTGCTATGGCAAAGAAACAGCGCCTGCAGTGTTTTGCACATGCACTGCAGCTCGTTGTGGGAGACGGTTTGAAAGAAACTAAAGTAATATGTCCTTTTCTTACCAAATTATCAAAACTTAGCTCACTGCTGCACACAAGCACAATATTCAAAGATCTTTTTGATGAGGAATTTGGGGAGCAGAAAGGCATCCCTGCTGTAGTAAAAACAAGATGGAACTCAACACTGAGGCAAGTAAAAGCAGTCCTTCAGGGTGACCACCTAAAGCTCTGTGGTGTTCTTGAAAAGGCTGGGCACAAGGAGCTGTCATTCTCATCACGAGAGTGGAATCTTTTAAAGGAGTTGGTGGACATCTTGAAGCCGTTTGGGGAAGCAACTGATTTCACGCAGGGGGAGAAGGTTGTCCCAATCAATGCAGTTGTTCCATCTATCTTGTCCCTGAATCACCACCTCGAGAAGCTGACTTCTCAAGCTCGTTTGCTGAGCAGCTTGGTGAAGGATCTCCAAACATTCCTAAAAAAACGATTTCTTGGAATTTTCATTAATGTAAAAATGGCCCAGTCTCAAGAAGGAATGACTGCCCTGTTTTCAGACACAGTCTACCTGAAAGCAGCAGCATTGGATCCAGCCTTTGCTCTGCTGTGGGTGGAGCCCCATGTGCTGGTCAGTCGTGACCTCAAGGCAGAGGTGGTACAACAAGTTAAAGGTAAACATTGTTAACCTTAATGCACGTTAAAAAATGTTAACTTAATCTGATCTAATTGATAATTACATCTTTGAGTCAAATACTTTCAGCAACATGATAATTGTAATAATGGCTCTCTTGTTTCTGTTGTCATTGTTACATGAATTTCCAGAATTGATCCTGCAAGATGCTGCACACACTCAGCAACCTGTGTCTCTGCCTGATGAGGAAGAGCAAGAAGACACTGGAGAAGGAGAGGGGCTGTTTGCTGCGTACCACAAGAGGCAGAAAAAGTATGTAGGGACCATGCCAGGAGAACAGCTGAGTCACTTCTTTAACGTTGCAGAAGGACAGAACGCCCTTTTGTTCTGGGCGCTGAACGAGAAAACCCTACCTTCACTTTTCAGAGTGGCCACCAGAGTCTTGGCAGTGCCTGCATCTAGCGCCCCTGTCGAGCGAGTTTTCAGTCATGGTGGCATCATTCTGCGTCCCCATCGTGCACAAATGACTGACTTTTGGCCAATCTAATATTTTGTAAATGTAATGCGATGTAGGGCCTTGACAGAAAAGCATGTTACTGTACGTTTGTGCATTTGCCTCCCTATTAGTTTAGTTTTTCATACAGTTTTGCAGTTTATCAACGCATTCTTGTGCAATATGCTGTGGAGATGAGACAGCGCTTTTCAGCACTTTAAAATGTATGTGTTTAAGCAATGTTCTTTCATTAAAAAGATTTCATAAATAAATGCAGATGTTACAATCATACATAATCTGTATATGTTTTATTTTTCTGTTAAAAGACTCGAAAGTTAACCCATATGACTTCGGACTCGACTTGAGACTTGTTCGCTATTGACTTGGACTTGACCTGGGACTTGCTTGTCTTGACTTGGGACTTGACTCGGGACATGAGGGCAGTGACTTGAGACTTACTTGTTACTTGCCTAACAGTGACTTTGTCCCACCTCTGCGTCGATCAGATCTGGATTCTCACATGAGGACTCACACTATTGAGAAACCTTTTTCCTGTTCTCAATGTGGCAAGAGTTTCAGAAGTTGATCAGATCTGAATCATGAGGATTCACACTGGTGAGAAAGCGTTCTCCTGTTTTCGGTGTGGCAAGAGTTACACAAGCTGCAAGTCTGAATCGTCACTTGAGAACAGACTTGTGAGAAACCCTTTCATGTTTGAGTGCCTCAAGGTTTCTCAAACAATACAAACCTGAACAGACAGAGACTCTTTCAAAATGCTTCTGAAGCTTCACCTTCTAAATATCTTCTCTGTATTTCTAGTGTAATCGCAGTTCCTTGTTGGAAGGAACATGATGTTTCTATTGTTCTCATTGTCACAACCGAACATCAGTGCTACCACACAACTTTTTCTCTTGTTGTATTTGTGCATGAAATGAAGCGTGAGCCAGTTAATTTTTTATGAAATAAGTGTTTTCAAAAAATATTTTCAGTATCGAAAAGCAGCAGTATGAAATAAAGTCTTTGTTGTATAATATTGGAATGTAGCTTCGACCAGTGAGCAAGCAACAAACGAGACAGTGGCTGTAAAAGCAAAACTGTCTGGCAATGTCAAGTTCTCCCGTTGTTTTGCCTTTGCCGTTGAAAAGAAATACATAATCATAAACTTTTATAATCCGTGTAAGAAGTTGAATTTAGCACAAAGAGAAGGACAAGATGTTAGCAATGTAATTTGGTGTGGAGAATTCAATGCACATAATTCATTGTGGGCCAGTGAAAAAACAGATGGGAATGGGGAAGTAATAGAGGAACTGATGGAAAGAGAAAACCTGGTGTGTCTGAATAATGGAACAAAAATAATAGATATTACAACTGGAAGGGAGTTCGTACTTAATTTAACAATAGTATCTAGCAGATTAGCAGCAACGAGTTATTGGAGGGTGAACAGGAAAGGAACAATTGGGAGTGACCATTACCCGGTGATGTGCAAAATAAGAGTAAGCAATAATCAAATGGTTGAAGAAAGAGAAAAGAGGTGGATCTATGAGCAAGCAGATTGGAGAAAATTCAAAAGTAACAGTGATGAGTACCTGAAGCATAGTGAATATAAAGGGGATATAGACAGTGTAGGGTGTAACGCATTACAAAGTACAAGAAACGCGTTACTGTAATTAAATTACTTTTTCACTGAAAAAGTAAAGTAACGAATTACTGTTCATTTTTAAGTAATTTAATTACAGTTACTTTCAATGTACTTGCGTTACAAAATAAAATAATTAAATTCGCTGAATCTCATTGTTTATTTTTTTATTTATCTTCTTTTTGTAACAGTTTAATTCTCTGCTTTAAAATCGCTTTATGGCTGGTGCACGTGATTCGCGACAGTTTGCAACGGTCGTGTTTAAAGTGGAGGAGACGTTCGGCTCGGTCGTTCGGGCGGATTCGGTGTGACTCGGTCGGACTCGGCGGCTGCAGCTAGTGACTGTTTTTCGTAATGACAATACGAATTCAAGTCACTTTGCTGTTGTGAAACACGCGAATATGAACATTACAGTCATTTGTGAGATATTTTCTGCGGATACTTTCTGCTAAACACTGTCGGCCGCCGTCAATAGCGCGAGTATCTGCTGCTGGAGCGCTGAAACGGCAGATGAACACAGACGACACAGAAGATGATGATGAACGCCGCAAAACTCCAGCTGAGCGTCTGAACTTGATTTATCTTGATTTAACGACAGCAGAAAGAGTCTGAAAGTGTCTGAAGCTTAGCGTACAATTGCAGGAACTTTGTGGCGAAGACGCTGCGTATCGTATCTGCTTGCAGAATCGAGTCTTTTAGCCGCATTTATTGTCGTAGAATATATTTTGTTTTTCTGAAATTTTGTTTCTTACCTAAAAGAAGGTAACTTTTACTGCGGTGAACTTTATTTATTACAGAATGTTTTATGGAATGTAATAAAGATGATTCAAAAAACGAAAAGGCTCGACTATTTCATGTTTTACTGTTATATTTTTAAATAATTGGTTTTTTGAAGGTTTATAGGAATTTTAAAAAGTAATTGGTTTAGTTACTCATTAGGTGATTACGTTACTTTTCAGACACAGTAATTAGAAAAGTAATTACAAAATGGTAAAGTAATAAGTAATTAGTTACTTTTTTTAAGTAATTTACCCAACACTGGATATAGATATGTTTGAAAATGAAGTAAAACAAGGTGTATTAACTGCAGCTATGGAAGCTTTCCCAAAAAACAAAGGGAATAAAACATGAAGTGCCATGGAGGAATGAGGAATGTAGTCAAGCAATCCAGAATAGAAATAAAACTTTTAAAAAGTTAAAAAGAACGCACAACTTTGCAAAATTGGTACAGTATAAGAGTGTGCAGGCGAAGGTGAGAAGAACAATCCAACATGCAAAAAAGACATACTGGAGGAGTTACTGCAGCTCAATAGGAAGTACTGTGTAGGAGAATGGGTAGGGAGAGAAGAGAATGGAATTATCCTATACTTAGTGATGGAAACAAAACAGCAGTAACAAATGAAGAAAAAGCCATTGGTATGGGTCCAGGCTGGGTGACAGGCAGGCTTTAAGATGGGTGAGAACAAGACTCTCAAAGCACTTGGAGATGACAGGGGTGAGAGTAACAGGGCGGAAGTCAGCCAGTTCTGTCGCAGCAGAGCGTTTTGGCACCGGCACGACGGTGGCAGACTTGAAGCAGGCGGGGACAACCGCCTGGGCCAGGCGCTGCTTGGGATGCCTGTGTTGAGCCAGGTTTCCATGAAAACCATTAAATTGCAGTCCGTAATGAGTCTTTGAGTGAGTGTTCATATTTTGAGCTCGTCCAGTTTGTTCGGTAGAGACCGAACATTAGCGAGAAAAATACTGGGAATTGTGGGTTAAGCTTTAACTTAACTCGAATTCCTCCGCGTTTTCCTCGTCTTTGTTTCCGATCTCTCCTCCTGCGTCTGCAGCGAACAGCTGTGGTCGGGATGAAGAGCTCTTACGAGCTCCGGCGGGATCTGATCGAAGCTGAACTCCGTAACAAAGTTTGTAAAAGTGTTTCCAATTTCCAAAAGTGACTGTCTGTTGTAGGTTATACTCGCATGACAGAATTGAACGAGTTTGCAAAAGATTAGTGCGTAAATAACCATAAATATGGCAAATCTGGAGAGACGCAGAGTCTCGCGATGCGTACGCGCCGCCTCCATCCTCCATCCTTGAATGAGGTCAGACGAGCGAGGTCAATAAAGAGGCAGTGGTAGCAGTGTTTTTTGATGTGGATAAGGCATATGATATGATGTGGAGAGAAGGGCTGATAATTAAATTATACACAATGGGAATTAAAGGAAGAATGCTAAATTGGATAAAGAATTTTTTGAAAGAGAGAACAATAGAGGTAAAGATTGGAAAGGCGTGGTCAAATAAGCAGGAAGCAGAGAACGGAACACCTCAGGGAAGCGTTATAAGCCCCACATTATTCTCGATAATGATAAATTACATTTATGAAAATGTACAGCCGGAAATGGGAAGATCACTTTTTGCAGACGATGGAGCAATTTGGAAGAGTAGCAAAAACATAAAGCACATAATCAGGAAATTACAGGATAGTATCCTACATGTTGAGAAGTGGGGGAGAAAATGGGGTTTAAAATGTTCTGTGGAAAAAACTAAAGTAATGATATTTACGCAAAAGAAAAATCGAGAAGAGCTAAGATTAAAATTATATGGCAGGGATTTGGAAGCAGTTAAAACATTTTGCTTCTTAGGGGTGAACTTTGAAACAAGAATGACGTGGAGAGAGCATATAAAACAGGTAGAGGAGAAATGTAAAAAAGTCATAAATCTAATGAGATGCCTAACAGGGACAGATTTTGGAGCGGATTACCAATCAATGAAAAACACAAGCTTAATAAGAACTGTATTAAATTATGGAAGCATAGCATATGGATCAGCAACGAAATCTGTACTACACAGACTGGACACAATACAGGCGAAAGCACTGAGAATTTGCATAGGAGAAGTCAGGACATCACTGGTGTGTGCAATACAGGTAGAAGCTAGACAAATGCCACTGCAAATAAGACGCAAACAGTTAAGGGTCAATTATTCGGTCAATTTAAAGGGACACGGGGAGGATCATCCAACTAAGCGCACACTACAAAAAAGGGGAGAGCACACAAAAACCATCCAGCTTCGGGTGGATAGGGAACGAGTCAGTAAAGGACATGGGAGTGAGCGGGAGGGAATTCTGTCTGCCAGTGATGTGGCCAGATCGACCAGTGTGGGAAACAGAAAGAATGAAAGTGGACATGGAAATACTTCAGATAAAAAAACATAATAGGGAAATAGGCCTTGTGAATGAATTTTACAGGTATGTGGGAAATAAATATAAAAACTACCATCAGATCTTTACAGACGGAATTAAAGAATCCAGCAAAGAACGGGAGCAGCCATCTTTGTGGCTGATAGGAGAATAGGGGAGAGCAAACGGACGTCTGATGAGCTAAACATTTATACAGTAGAATTATATGCAATTAAGATGGCATTATAATCGGTGGAAAGGGAGGGAAGAACAAGGACGGTATTGATCGGAAGTGACTTGACGGCAGCATTGATCAGCCTTGAAACAGGCAATTCTAGAACGAGACAGGACATAGTAAATGAAATAATATCAAAATATACGGACATGAAGAGGAAAGGAAAGGAGATTGAACTGATATGGACACCAGCTCATGTTGGAATTAAAAGAAATGAGAGAGCAGATGAAATGGCAAAACAAGTCACAAAGAAGGAAAGAAGACCTTGACATGGAGATAAAGTTGTCAAAGGCAGAAGGGAAAAGTAAAGTGTGAAAGCAGGCGATGAAAGAGTGGAAAAGGCAGTGGGACGGGGAGGTGAAATGCTGACATTTATATGAGATACAAAGTGAAGTGGGGCGTGGGAGGAAATGGGGAGGTAGGAGAAGAGAAGTAATCGTAATTACTACTAGAATAAGGATAGGACATAGCAACCTGAACAACACATTAAACATTATTGGAAAACACCCAAGTGGATTGTGTGAGGTGTGTAAAACACCAGAAACAATAGAGCACGCCATGTTACGCAGAGGATTTCATGTTAAACAATGAAAATGATGGAAGAAATAAGAAAGGATGGGATGACTGGAAATAGAATTAAAGACATAATGGAAAGGATAGCAAACGAGGCGAAAAACGAATTTTTAAATATCGTTTAAAAAAATCGCAAATACGGGACTAATAACAAGAATATAGGACAGAAATAAGACATGAGAAGGAAAAAGGAAATCTGAAGTAAGACAAACAATGAACACAAGAGGGCGGTAATGCGACAGAAATTGACGCAAACTGCCGTTAAACACCAAAAGAAGAAGAAGAACAGACTGTAACTTGTTAAATGCAACTGCCGCAGTTGTTTCTTTGTAAAGACGGGTGGAATCCCGCACAGTTTCTTCTCAGTCGTCGGCGGAACTTTACTTGGTTTGAGCTCATGACGCTGTAAAAATGCGCGTGATTAAAGCGGAAAGTGAAGAAACCGGAGAATATGAAGCGACCGAACTCACTGAGGAGAAAACAGGTCGGTGTTCTTTTCTCTCTTTATCTAGTTTAAAAGTGAAAGTTAGTGAGATTGTCAAGACCCTGATCATGTCGGATTCTCTCAGGTACATGCAATCAATGCGTTCATGTGATAATGTATTTCATCTGTTTTTAATTACGTATTCTTTTCACAAGCGCAGTGGCACATATTTTCTAGCGCGTTTTTGTGTAGAGGTGGTGTGTTCTCGAGTGTTCTCCAATGTTTTTTTTTGTCACTGTACTAATACCGAATATGAATTGAAGCGAAATTGACACATTAACCAGGATCAGAACAATATCAGAGGTAGAAAATAAGGGAATGTTTCCACTGGCCGGGCTTTTGGGCTTCACTAGCCTGCATATCAGAACCACTGGCCCATGTTGACACGTCGGGAAGAGATCCCAATAATCGCTAAAATATAAACCGTTTGCTTGAAAAAAAAATGTATTCATCAATTAATTTTGAAAGGTAGGTTTAATGCAAAGTGCAGCGAAACTGAGAACAATCTTATTGCATAGGATTCATAACTCCGGTAAAGTCAATTCTTCCTCCATTTCCTCATCAGTTTGCCACTAGTGCTGAAACTTTCTCTGCATCTTCTTTTCGTATTCTCGAATTCTGCCTTTAATCAATTCCTCTAGTTACATTCTCATGCTTGCCTTCTCTTTTTTTACCCGGTGTTTGACTGGTCGATGAGGGTGTAAGAAACATGTAGCCTAGCTCATTTTGTTTTAAAATGTTTTTCATTAAAACAATGAAAACTAGAAAATTAATTATTGTTTGAATTTCAGACACTGTCGCATGTGACAATGCTGTCATTGGCAGTGAAAAGATGCTCTGATGGCATAGAATGAGACATACTGGGAATTAGGGGTGGGCGATATGAGCTAAAATTCATATCACGGTATTTTCTACTGTACAGACGGTATCGGTATTTTATCGCGGTATTGAGGGGGGGGGGCATTACATTT
>SOMO01000197.1:19510-29570 GCA_028128575.1 Paedocypris carbunculus | reverse complement strand
TCCAATGCTGCAACGTGCACCAGATGCGAAGCTTTTTGTGGCTTACTTTGCAACCCTTAACCATCTTCGTCTGTTAGAGCGAGTCAGAAGCGTTTCACCGTGTGAGTGAACCAGAGATTGCCCTGGGAAGAAGATGCAGCACGCGTAAGAATCTTCGACAGCAGTATCTCGAGTGAAGATCAAGGACATTCGTCTTGATCAGCTCTGTCTCCTGAGCTCTCTCTCGGAAAAAAGAGAAGTGGCTTTTCTCTCGCCTCTGCTGACTAGCTGAGCGCTTCGTCCCTTCCTTCTTTGGGTTAACCCAAGGATAACTAGTCTTTGTCAAACTGATGCTGCTGGAATCTATTCGGAGGGATCGAAGAATTTGGTCTGTGAGAATCAAGTGTGTTATCAGGTTTCAACAGTGTGTCAGACAACCATAGTCACCGCAACGGTAATGCTATACAGTGCTGAAGCTTCTCCTCCAGGTTTGCACTGGAGCTATAAGGACCAGCAGGTTTTTCCACCTCCTGAATTCGTGTTTATGGCTTCTTTCAGCAAGGCACTTGCTTCCTTACACAGATGTACCTTGTGAAGCTGAAGTGGGACGTACTACAATAAAATACAGATGGTAGTACTGCAGTGGCCTGGAGGCAAGCGCCGCTTATGGGAGACGGAAAATAAAGGCTTTTCTTTTCAGTTTCTGGAGACATCTCGGAACAAGCTGTGAAAAAAGCTGGAACGTTTCTCACAGCTTCATTGCATCCTGCAAATTCCGACAATCCTCTGCGCCGTCTCTGCCTTGCTAATCATCTTGAGGGTATTATGGGATTGACTGCAGAGGCAATTTTACACCAGGAGAGTGACTTTCTTCTAGCAAGCGGAGTGAATTGTGTTTTACGAGATTTGCTAATCTACTTCCTCTAGGTCTGAGACTGTGAGATGGAGCTAACCATGCAAGAACAAACAGCAGCTGCCTGATTTCAAATGGAGTTTCTACCCTGAAGACAAAAAAAGAGATGTAAAGCACTCATCAACCACACAGTCCCAATTTCTCACACCAGACACCTCTCCACCAGCCCGGGGTCTTAAACTATCCCCTTGCCTCGCCCGGACTCTCCACCTGCTTCATTTTACATCCCCAGAAGAGACGGCAGATAGATCGGTTTTAATGTTCTCTCTCCCTCAATCTTAGAACGCGAAAAATCTTCGGTGTTTGGACAAGTGGACTTGGTTAAACCATCCAGGATCCTTGCAGTCTAGAAACACAACTTTATTTTTTTTACTGGTTGGTTATTTTAGCATTTGGTATCAGTTTATATGAGTTCTATATCAGTAATTTTGACTGTTTAAGAAAGGAACATTGTGTGCAACTGATATATCAATTGCAGAAAGGCCGTCTGTTCTTCCTAAGCCGGAGTGGTTACAGCAGAACCATCCAGAAAGTGTTTGTGCGTGTGGTGTGGGGACGAGGGAAGGGTGTGGACATGTCGTGTGGTTCAATACTTTTCAATTCCACAAGAGTCAATTACACAAACCCAGCCCTAGTAACCAAAACTCAGTGAGGTCGAAAGCATTCTACTTAATCTCAGGGACGTATTTATAGATGCTAATCAATCTGAGAAGGGTGCGGTGCAGAGACCGCGCAGCACGCTTGCATAAATGGCAATTATGATTAACAGTGATGGATTTAGCATGTCCGCTTTCATTAGTACTGGTAATTAGCCTGTTCGGAAAGATGCAGAGTTCCAACAATCACAGCGATTTGTTCAAGAAATGAATTTGTACTGCACTGTGCCATCCGTGTTTTTACACTCAAACCTACCAATGGCTCACAAAGAAACATTTAGAAAGACCGAAGCAAGATACTTGGGTTGTAAACGGCAGCGATAATTTTAACAGCGAGCCAATCAAAACGATTTAAGCAAGCGGTACTTTTGTGCAATGATTCCAATGTCCTCCAACTTCTCCAATCCAATTTCACTTTCTCTTTTTGAATGTCCCTGAATTTCGAGAGAGGAAAAACAAAAGACCGAGTGTTATCACTACATTGTTGATTCTTCTCTATGTCAATGGTTCTACAACTGATTCCATTCTGCCTCGCTCCATCATCTGTCATTATCTATTAAACCAAATTTGCTAGAAAACAGAAAGCTGTGCAGTTTTGCATTCAAGGAAACACAGAAGGCATATTAGCCCGTAAAATGGTCTAATTTAGAATTGAATATCCTGTTCTTGTTGAAGATAGAAGCCATTGCAATTAATTAGAGTTCCACCCAGGGGGCAAAAAAGCTAATATGCATTTACTGATTAAGTGAAACACTTTACACTATGCAAGTCTCTGCACAGCTCAGGCTACAGATGACGATAATACTTCTTTGCTAATGTACAACTCCCAAACGCTCTTAAATAAACCGCTGAAACATCTTCTGTTGAATGCCACGCAAGAGAGAAGGATGGCTATATGAATCGTCTCATGCATGAAAACAATAAATCCAGTCTGGAGAAGAGCAATAAATTCCAACCCACTGTACAAGGTGCAGAAGACATTTCTGTCTGGAGACAGTTTCACTGGCTATTACTGAGAGAATAGATGCCATTTGTCCCGTCGTGACATCTAATAGTGGATATTATTACTGAGTCAGAGCAACTTCAGCTCTCTGGGGTTGGTCTGTGGTTACGAAGATGAAGAATAAAGTTTTAAAAGAAGGTGCTTGTAGTTTGAAGAGAGGGAAATGATGGAGTCAAGTGTCAGATTTTCACAGCCTAGCAACTTACAAGAGTCACCGATCAATGGTCAAACTCAAACAATGATACACCAGTTTGATTCTTAAACTTAAAAGTTAAAACCTTAACTGTGAGGAATCGTGACAGAAAGACAAAGTGTGGTCCCATTATCACATTCGGCCCATTAAGGTGTTACACGTGTCCAATCCTTTATGCCTATATTCACATACTGTTTGCACTTTCAGTCCATTTGGAAGGAGTTATGGCTAATATCGGAACATCTTTCATTAAGAGATGACCTACAAACGCTCATGAAAGACAAAAGTCTCACTTTATGGGTTTATGCTGAATTTTTCAAACTGACAAAACTTGGACCAACATTTAGAACCGAATTTTGAAAAACAACCGCAGACACTGAGTGACTGACTAATGATTGACTTTTTTTTAACAGTCATTTTAAATATCCATTATTTTCAAATCGTTAGGGCTGTGAAGTCAAGTTTGGCCACCAGATTACAAAAGGTTACGCCACAAAGTCTGTAGAAAGTTCTGATTCACTTGGAGATTTCCTCTCATCTTGAGACCATCTTTGTTCAGAGAAAGCTGTGCTGACGTTGAGTTATCCAGCTAACTTGCTTTCCTTGCATGTTCCAGTCACCTTTGACTTCACCTTCCTCGACATCCTCCGTCTCGTGGAATATGGGCATTTGCGGAATGACGGAGAGAAGGAATAAGAGTGAAGACCATGTTTTGATGAGAGCATTTCAGACAAGCTCCAGCAGATTATTATAAAAATAAGCAACAAAAGATTACAGCTAAAGGTACAGTAATCTGTGATTATTATTAATCCCATAATGGTTTTTGTGAAATGGGTGGTCTTATTTTTTTTTTTAAGTCAATTTTATTCACAAAAGACAAATTTTACATTATTGGCGATTCGAAAAAAAGAAAATCTCTTTTCAGAGCTTTGGAATTATGCTTAAGCAGAGGTCAGAATGGATTGAGAGACGTATTACCTTTTACAAGACGACCTTGCGGAGTTTTCCAATTTTCCATAAAACCAAAAGACAAGAAAGCAAAAAAGGAGGCGATCAGCATGCGAACAATCTGAATGGACAGCCTTCCTTCATTCATCACTGTCTTATTCCAACCGTCATCTTAACCACCTACACTGTCACAAAGCAAACAAAGACCCTCAGCTTCTCCCACACCAAATCCCACCTTCTCAAAACAAGATTTCACTTCCTTCTGACTAAAACCGCAGCATTTTAAAGCCTGAAAAACTCAATTTGCCGTCTTTGTGCAGGACATAAGTGGAGCTGAACCATGTCAAACCGAAATTCCTCTCCAAGCAGTCCCTTAAGCTCGGAGGAGTGTGGGCTGAACCATATCTGGGCAAGAACCCCATCAATCAAAAATAAAGGGCCATTTGTGGCTCTGGCAGCAAGCTAAACAAGGCCAGCATGTGCAGACATGGTGCATTAGCTCTGCAACAGGACCACATCAATTAAAGCTTAGACCCTTCTGATGTTCTCGAGGGGACCCTAAAAACTAGGTTATCTTTAACCGGTCTGCTTAAGATGCATGAGTTTCTCTGCAAAAGTAATGTTTTCTTGTTCTAGAGTTGTTCTGTTAAATTATTAGTTAGAGCTTGGATTGCCTAAACCGTTTATGCAAAGTCCAAGATTGCTAAATTTTAGATTCACANATTTTGGTTTGGGCCTGATAGTTACTCATCTAAGCTAGAACAGGCAAAACGTTGAACAAGCGTGGGCAACGAATTGCTTTGTGTTTGCTAAAAATCATCGTTCATGTCTGAAAGTTGTTTCATAATAAGACAAATCACAGTGTGGCAGAACCGTGTAGTCACGCAACGCTCTCTCACCGGTTTTGAAGATCTCGTAGCGGATAGAAAAGCCAGCGCCATGCGTCTCGTAGTCGGACACAAACTTGATGAAGAGCTGGTTCCCGGAGGAGATCACTGGAGAGGGGGCGATCTTCCCGCAGTACTTGCCCACCAGCTGCCCACTCTCGTCCATGCCGTCCCTCACTTCCACATAGTCGTATCTACACNTAAGGGTTTATTTTTGCTTTACTATAGTATTGTAATACTATAGTACTATACTGTCCACAATAGTATTAAAAATGTATTGTTTTGTATTTAAGTCAATGGCAAGACCTCCCTATGATATAAGTGTTTGTGTGCGTGAGTGAGTGAGAGAGAGAGAAAGGGTGAGTAGGGGGCTCTGTTTCTGGACACCGAAACCTGAACTGGGAGAAGAAATAGACCCCCTATGGGAGGACAGCACGGGGTCATCTCAGGCCGTAAATCTCCGTAGGTTTACAGAGCCATAAAAAGGTAAAGAACCTGATAAACGGTGCCATTAATACAGGGCATTCAGTGAACACAAAAGACTCCAGGCGGAAGAGTATCTGGGAGGAGGGTATACAGTAACCGCGCTGGCCACGCTCTGACCGTACAATGACGTTCCTCACATCCACCATCAAACAAAGGAACCAGAAGGAAAGCAGACTGAATGACAAACAACCTACAATGACCAAGCCACAGGTCAAACATTGACTTATGATGCTGCAATACAAAACCTGCTTTCACTATGTTGTGGAAGAACTTATTGCCGGACCTGAAGGCATTGCACATTTCAGAGGATGAACTGCCTGACATCTGCACAAAGAGTGCAATTTAAAACAATTTTAAATAAAACCAACTTCTGAAAACAGAAAGGAGAAATCTTAAACAGAAAAAAAGCTAAAAAGATCAAGCATATTGTGCTCCAGACCAACAGGATGTCCCTGACATGCCGAGTAGGACCAGTAGGTGGCGCACCTCCACGCTAAACTGAGCAAGGAACACTCACTTGCACTCCCGGTCTTCCAGGTCAAAGTGTGGATTGAAGTTGATCAAAATCCTCTGGTTGGGTCTCGGCGCTGTAATCACCCACATGCATTTCTGAGACGGGTAGTAAGACAACGGATAACCAGGAGAAGTCAGGTAGTTTGCTTTGGTGATGCTGATGTTGTCCCCACATTTGTCTGGAAAAAGAACAAGCAAATGTTGATGGAGGACAAAAGAAGACACAAAGCTCAGGGAATTCACTCTCATATGCGTTTGTGCGTCCACAAACGTNTCTTCACCTTTTGTCATTCCGGTCAGTTAAAACGCGAGTTTATAAGGCATTTCCAGTCCTCTTACCATTTTTGGAAGCACTGACGATGAGAAAGATTCCCGTAAAGAGGGTCAACACTAATCCACAATGCATCCTCGAGTCCTAGAGTTCTGGGTGTGGGGTAAAAAAAAAAAAAAATAAAGAAAAAATAGGAAGAAAAGGAAATCCTTAGATGTTCGTGAAGGACAACTCCTCTGGGTTGTGTCGACGAGATCGNAGGCATTTCCAGTCCTCTTACCATTTTTGGAAGCACTGACGATGAGAAAGATTCCCGTAAAGAGGGTCAACACTAATCCACAATGCATCCTCGAGTCCTAGAGTTCTGGGTGTGGGGTAAAAAAAAAAAAAAATAAAGAAAAAATAGGAAGAAAAGGAAATCCTTAGATGTTCGTGAAGGACAACTCCTCTGGGTTGTGTCGACGAGATCGAAAGGAGTGCGTAAAAACGTTTGGGCAACACAGAAATGTAGAATTTCGTGCGTCTTCAGGTCGTTCGCATCCTGCCATTCAGCTGTGGTTTCCTCTGCGCTCTTCCAGGCGCGCTCCTCTCGGCTTTGCCATTTCCTCCAGCCCGTTAAGAAAATGGCAAAAACCCGATGAACAAAAACGCTGCAGCTCCTTGAAATAGAAAAAGCGGGTAATCCTGTGCGTAAAGTGGCAGTGAGGACGCAGAAGAGGGAGGCTTGAAGAACTGTGGCTGGGAAGCGCAACCAGTCAGAGCGGTGGTGTAGTAGTAACCCGGCGCACAGCTCACGCTCAAAATCTGAGTAAGGAACAAAAACATCTGGCGATTGGCTTTGCCATAACAGCGTCTTAAACAAGGGATACACCCCCTAAATTACGCGGCTCTTCTTCCTGGAGTTTGCTGCGCTGCCGTCTGCCAGACGCGCAGGGGATTCTCATTGGTTTGATTACACATATGCAAAGCCCGACCTATATGGAGCCCAACCTCTCCTATAAAAAGCTCCAGCGCACTCGCTCGCCCGCCCGGGATGAGACGCTGTCCAGCCGTCGCACGGGAAGGGTCTTGTCATCCAGCCGGCTTGAAGTGTCGTAAATATACACTTGATATTTACCTCCCAAATGCGCAAATATTCCCCAAACAAGTGCAAGTCGGATTGTTTTGTTTCATGACATGTTGTGTGCGAACGATTTTTATTAACGTTGTTTGTTGATTATGTTTTCATCGTTTTTAGTCCTACTTGTTTCTGAATAAAAAAGTGACAGTGATTCGCGAGTGCGTTTCATTACTTTTCAAACCAAACGCAGGCAATTCATAACGACTCTAATACCGTATAACGGATCGCGTGGAGCGAATTGTCCCGAAAAAAACAACGCAACACCATGCGACTTGATTCGCGTTGTTGAGTAGCGATTTATTACGCGTTCTGCCGTTATAAACGCCCCGGTGGCTTTTCAAAAACAGTAAATATTTCATCACTTGAACAGAGTCGGTTCTGCGTAAACAAACGTCACACGTGTTTACAACCGAACCAGGGTCCAACAGTTCGATCCCGCGAGGATTCCCGGTATTTCTTCTGCAATGCAGTGAACGCAACCCCGAGACGATCGTGTCTCCCTCCCCGAAGAAAAGCTGTTCTCCCCCCGGCTCCTTTTCACACAGTGCCGTCCAAAGATCCAACCGTGAATTGTACTTTTACTGTGAAACCTGGTCAATGAGAGCCACGGGACAAAATGCAGCGCTTCATTCGCGAACAATCCAAAGGAAGTTTCTCAGTCCAGCGTGCGTGCGTGTGCGGGTGCGCGTGCGTGAGTGTNCACACACACACACACACACACACACACCATGGTGCACACCAAACGTGTATATGAATTAGCATTTTCAGTATATATTCACACGTACACCGGTAAATACTGCATATAAAACACGCACATATTCTCAACAGGTGTCGACAACAAAAGTTTGTAATAGTGGAGGGTGAAAACGGTCTTCTTTCCGTTTCATCACGCATCATACGATCTAAAACATCTGCCACAATAACCCAGCCATGCAGAACCAAGGGTCTGACTCGGCAGATGTTTTTCCACAAGTGGGCACAAAGCATATCTTGTTTGCTTTGCTGATAACGGACATGTTATGCTGAGCATGTGCGTTCCATTTGCTGCTAATTAGATTGCGAGCCGCGCACTGAAGCGTGTGTTGTAGCTTCCCTCCTTCGGCCGTCCATCTGATAAAGAAGCCATTTCGACCATCAACAGTTTCCATTATGCAAGAGGCCCTTAATGTGAGTCCAGCTGAATCTGGTAGTCCAAAAAACACCCCGTAATCTGCAGAAACCAGATCCGCTAAACAGATGTCTGTCCGCTATCCGAATTGAATTAGTGATTAGGAAGAAAAGTGGGCATGTCGATCTCGGCGGCCTACAACTTTCAGCCAATCACGGCCGAGAGAACTAACCAACTTTAGATATGTTTGACTGGCCATTCACCACAGCAATTTGAAATTACAGTTTGAGACGGACGGATTACAGAGCGGCGCTGAACGCCACACGCTGCCTCGAGGATGAAGCGCGACCGCAGAACGCTGGGCCTGGAAGGAAAAACCTGCGATAGAATGGACGGAGCGTCTGCAGATTTCAACTGTAATTTTATAATCTCAAGCACATGGCCAAGATTAAGGCAAAGCAAGGTGGAACAAGGAGATTTGGAGAATTGTAGCCATTTATAACTGCTGGATTAAGAGAATAAGCAACAAAGGCGGCTTGAAACTGAAGATTTAAAGCAAGTGTGTGTGTGTGTGTGTGTGTGTGTGTGTGTGTGTGTGTGTCTATCTCTGTCTCTCTATTTCTTCATCTGTNGTTCTGTAAAATTGTTGCATAATTGACTCTGGGCCTCAACGAAATGTGAAATGCCTCAACGAAAAGGTGACTTATTTCATGTGTTTATTAATGATGCGCCCAATAATCCAGCACGCCATGCACCCTAGGTCTCAGTGTCCATCTGTACTTGCTTTTGAAACACCACCGAGCACTCGCTCTACATGACAGCTGCCACCTCTGTTTCTCTCTGCATCGAATTCAATTCAGAGCCGAAACAAATGGGATTTACAGTCAGCCGAGAAGCAAAAAGCAACTTCAAAATGCGGGAGTGGTTGGCTGAAAGAGTTGAATTATTTAGCTTTCTTTCCGTTTTCGCCTCGGCAACACTTCACATGCAATTCCAAACAATGGCTTGTTCATGAGAAGCAATAGGAGCAAAGCACCTGTTTCCCAGCGAGAGGAAGTTTCTTACAAACTCATCTGCAGCTCTTAAACTTCAAGGTCACTTCAGCAATGCTTCTGAATTTATCGTCGCTTCTCTGACCCTCCTTTAGAACAGACCTACTTGTGAAAGTTCATGAACAAATGACGAGCGTTTAAAACAATCTCTGTCAGGCCGAACCTTCTCTGGTTTCCCAGAGGTCAGAGCTTCCCTGCTTTTAAAAACCCTTGTGTATTGCGGATAAAAGGAAGTCCATTGCATTCCATACATCTTCAGTTTTTCCTTCCGTGACAACGACTGATTAATGTTCATGCCATCCTGCTTTCTCCATGTTTACTGTTAGTGGAGAAGTGAAGAGGGCCAGTGTCGGCATCTGGAAGAGAAGGGGAGAGTTACAGCCATTCCCAGCCTGGCATTGGTTCCTCTCAGCAGGAAAGACCCTTCACTGAAGCCCACACAAACAAAGGATCAAGAACTCGCATGAGTAGAAGAGCCGTGTTGATATTTAAACATCAGCGTGATCTACTGTTTTACCCTTTCTCTGTCTCAGATTCCCATCCACATCTCAGATTCACATCTCCAGCAGCGACCCATGAAAATAAGCGAGTGTAAATCTCTAAGAATTAAATCTGAGTCTTAAGGTTCAGCCCCTAGAAAAATCAAAGCATAGACTGTTAAAGTCTCCATAACTAATCAGCTTTGTCTCCGAGCGCCACAGATCCAGGATGTGGGGTTTGTTTGCCAAGCACAGAATGTTTGCTCTCTCTCCAGGACATGAGGTGTTTTGTGGCCCGACCCAGCAGAAGGTGGATCACTAGAAGCTGGGGATTTCAGGCTCAGGGTTACCAAAGAGAAGGCTTCCCACCGACTTTCTCTGGGAGAATGGATCATCTTTAACGCCGCATCTTTAATCTCTCTGTTGCTTACACGACGCATACCAGCTTTCTC
>SOMO01000196.1:388259-398901 GCA_028128575.1 Paedocypris carbunculus | reverse complement strand
TTTGTCAAAATGGCCACTAGGGAGCGTATTGGAATTGTGCTCAGAGCCTAACCATCCAATGAAGTTACAAACAATACAAAACAATAGAACCGATTTACGAATGAGACTGTAATCATTTTAATGACAAAAATCAGTAAAATGTATAAATCATATTATCGAGATTTCAAGATCAAAAAGACAGAAGAAAGGCTGATATCAAGATTTTTATTGAAGTAAAAGCTCTTTCGCAGAATAAACAGAAACTTTTCTACTCGATTACAAAGCAGTAAGTTCTCAAAGTCGATGAGGAATGTCCACAATCACATGAATGCTCATGCAAAAAAACATGACGATGTTTGCTCCCGACGATCCTTAGTGACAATTTATTATGCTAGTTCACCGGTGCCGAAACACAGACAGGGTGTGAGAGCAAAGAGTTATAAAAATAATATTCTGACAACAAATCAAAAACAAGGAGAGGGGAAAAAAAAAAAAAAAAAAAAAATCAAACAGAGAAACCTAATGATCAGATGATGAAACTTGCGCAGCGCAAACTGATTTGCGAATGTCTTTCTGGTGTCGGGTGGCTTCAGTACTGAGAGTATTCTTTCGTTTGAAGCTTCGCCACAATGCGCTCCAGCTGCCTCTTCGCCTCGCACTGAGGAAAGTTGCTCATTTCATAGTATTGAGGAGCAATTTTCACCAACCTATGGAACCAAAGACAGCCAAACGTGAACTTCTGTTCTTTATCAGCCATGTGGTAGCATGTCTGCGCTTTAGCTTACCATTCGGGTTTTATATCAGTGCAGGTGCGGATGTAGTTTTTGGTGGTCAGCACAAACTCGTTGTAGAGGACCCACTCTGGCTTGTGGTCCAGGACGGTGGAAGGATGCAGTTGGACCACCTGGTTGTCCTTCACCGTCAGATAGTGTCCGGTGCGCTCCAAGTGAGCGACCTGATAAGGGAGCAAACACAAATTAACAAATAAATCAAGCACCAGCAACCCAAAAGTTCATATGTGCGACTCCTAGAGCGCTTAAGCGCCAAGCATCCGGATGTCGAGATTAACCCAGGTAATCCGTCTCAATAAAAGCCAGACGCAAACAGAGACGTCTGCGACCGAGCGGCTAGTAATTTGTACACCAAGCCCCAAATTTATCTTGCCAGTAAAGGTTAGCATTGACAAATATTAGTATATTAATGGCGTCATTTAACTAGTCGGGTCACTTGTTTCAGGTACTCCCTCTCGCAGGACAGGCTCCATACGCATGTCGTTTGTTTTCACTACCCAGAAAGGAAATTGCCTTGATTTGTTGAATGCGTTTAAATAGCCACGCTTTGATAGAAAGCCATGCATTACATTAGCAAGCGTTGGTGGCGCGGCACAGGATTGTTGCTTTTTAATTCCAACTGAGGTGAATTCAAGAAAAATCCCACTTTAAAACAAGCTGTACTTGAGTTCAGCTAATGATACGGAAGAGGAAAGGAAACGTGAAAACAGGTTCTCATTAAGCACGTCTAACTCGAACCCAAATGCCACTGACAAATAACCCCAATTTATTCCAGACATTTTAAGAGCACCAGTCAGCACTGATGTGAGCAAATGCTCCGTGTTACTTCTTTAAAGCTTAAACTGTGTCAGACTGAAGGGCCGGGGGCTTCGTCCAGCCTGGTCCACCACATCCTGTCATATGAAGCCATCAGTATTGGTATCAATGGTCTGAGGACAAGCTACAGACTTCATAATGCTTTAGCTGCTTTGTATAAATTATAACTATAAACTTTACCATTTACTTACGAGGAAATATTTTTTGCAGCGTGTGCTAAATTGCAAAAGTTTGACCGATTATATTTTTNCAAAGAAAAGTTTCAACATCAAGATAAGAAAACAAAAGGATGAATCCTAATCTGGCTTGTGTTGAAGGTCTCATCATGACGCCTCAGGGACGCGCACCTGCATGAAGAAGCCCGTGACCAGAGCGCGGCGGATGTTGATGTAATAGTCTCGGCTGGTGAACTCCGTGCTTCGACGTGGCAAGTTGAAGCGATCCATGATGCGTGAGAGCTGCTGTCGCACGTTGTCGGCCGACATCAGTGAGCGATAGTTAATGAAGTTATCATAGCACCACTGCACCGACTCATGGTCTGAGGGGAGAAAATAAATAAAAAGACACAAATGAAACCCTGACGGAGCATGAACAGCAGATTCATCAGTTATGGCTTCTATCAGGAAGACTCCTTTAAACACTACAGAAGCTCTCAGTCTTCTCCACACTTAATTACACGTGGCCACACGGGAAATGACGCCATTGAATCAGATTGTGTCTAAAGCTACAAGACACGAGAAATGATGCAGCGGCGATTTTAACCAATGAAGAGTGTGTGCGCTTCCCATACGTACTCTGTTTGAAGGCGTGGTAGACGTTGAGCAAGGTCAGGTGGTCTCCGTCGATGTGGGCGAACCTCATTTTGGATTCATCTGCCGCCTTCTTGGCTTCAGTGGGCCGCACAAAGCACTGTGGGACTAAACAAGGTTGGTATGGGCCCCAACATAGCCGCCCATAGGGATGAGTCAAGCGTTCACCCAGACAGGACACAAGGCCTAGTTCTGAGGCTAGAGCACGGCACACTACACCAAACGCAAGAGGGCGGTGGGGGAGGAGCTGATTCTCGCTTGCTTTTGATTGGCCATTCTGGAACAGGGGAATCGTGGCTGTGGGAATCAACTTAAATCTGCGGTCTGATGTTTAACACGGGCTGGCCTGATCTAAAATGTGTAATTCTGAAGCGGCACAGCCAAAAACGACTGAAATTAATGGCTCAACCGCCATCAGTCGAACAAGTGGATCAAATCTTCTCGAGTGCGAGTAACAGTGGGACTTGGATGAGCCTCAGTTCTAGTTTGTTAACAGAGCTTGAAGAAAGATTACAAGGACCATCTGAGCCAAATGTTGGGAAAGCGTGTTTGATTTCGGACTCTCCCCCACCCCTCGACATCATGTAGCATCGACAGTAGCACTACAATATTCAATCCTTTTCCAATCGATATTCTAATAAAAATGTCACACCAAAAAAGACAGATGTTTATGCAACAGTCATAAAAGTATCTGTTTTTGTTGTAAGTTCTTCGAAGTTACTGACAAGACAAAATGTAAACAAATAAAAAAAGTTCTCAAAAAGCGTTAATCTTAAGCAAAATACGATTAGAGAAACATTTAGTTATGAATTTATGGACGCGAAAGTCGAAATATACAATTTTTTAGCTAAAATATAAACAATACACCAGGTAAAGCTATTTTATGTTAAAATAGAACAAGAACGTTTCCAATGTTTTACAGTAAAATTGAAACACGTTAGACTACATTAAATAACCAGCTTTTTTTTTTAACTTTCCTTTATCGAATGAGTTAAAATACAATACGATCTTATAAATATCAAGAACAAACTATTAGAAAGATTTCACTCAAAGATTTTAGACTTTGTATACCAATTTCAAAAAACTGAAAACAAAGATAAAAAGGTTTAAACTAAAAACTTTATGTAAAGAGAGGAAAGAATAAAGAAGAGTTTTCCGCTTATAATTCCGGTGATGTGATGTGCATTACCTGATAGCATTGCTGTGATTGACAGGATCTCATTGGAGCAGTTGAAATCACAGCTTGCTATGACCATTTTGGCCAGCTGGGGGTCAAGGGGAAACTCGGCCATCATGGAGCCCAGCTCCGTCAGATCCCCGTCATCATTCAGCGCTGCTAGATAGTTCAACAGCTCCAGGGCTCGCATCAGGGTCTCGGGGGCTGGTAGTTGAAGATCAGAAATGTTAATATCATCTTAAGCGTGCTATCGACAGGATCTTTTGTAGCTTGGCTAGNTGAGCAAGGTCAGGTGGTCTCCGTCGATGTGGGCGAACCTCATTTTGGATTCATCTGCCGCCTTCTTGGCTTCAGTGGGCCGCACAAAGCACTGTGGGACTAAACAAGGTTGGTATGGGCCCCAACATAGCCGCCCATAGGGATGAGTCAAGCGTTCACCCAGACAGGACACAAGGCCTAGTTCTGAGGCTAGAGCACGGCACACTACACCAAACGCAAGAGGGCGGTGGGGGAGGAGCTGATTCTCGCTTGCTTTTGATTGGCCATTCTGGAACAGGGGAATCGTGGCTGTGGGAATGAACTTAAATCTGCGGTCTGATGTTTAACGCGGGCTGGCCTGATCTAAAAGCGTCAGCACAGCCAAAAACGACTGAAATTAATGGCTCAACCGCCATCAGTCGAACAAGTGGATCAAATCTTCTCGAGTGCGAGTAACAGTGGGACTTGGATGAGCCTCAGTTCTAGTTTGTTAACAGAGCTTGAAGAAAGATTACAAGGACCATCTGAGCCAAATGTTGGGAAAGCGTGTTTGATTTCGGACTCTCCCCCACCCCTCGACATCATGTAGCATCGACAGTAGCACTACAATATTCAATCCTTTTCCAATCGATATTCTAATAAAAATGTCACACCAAAAAAGACAGATGTTTATGCAACAGTCATAAAANCAGTTCTAGTTTGTTAACAGAGCTTGAAGAAAGATTACAAGGACCATCTGAGCCAAATGTTGGGAAAGCGTGTTTGATTTCGGACTCTCCCCCACCCCTCGACATCATGTAGCATCGACAGTAGCACTACAATATTCAATCCTTTTCCAATCGATATTCTAATAAAAATGTCACACCAAAAAAGACAGATGTTTATGCAACAGTCATAAAAATATCTGTTTTTGTTGTAAGTTCTTCGAAGTTACTGACAAGACAAAATGTAAACAAANATGTTTATAAATGTAAGTGTGTGTAATAAAGATTTTAATTTCTCAAATTAATCAAATTATTTTAATTTGAAAATTTTAAGTGAAGAGTAATTGATTTGAAGGGAAGTTTCTCGTGTGTTTCCCAGGCTGTCGATTGGACTGGTTTGGAGATCCAGAAGAGGATGAGCAGCAGCAGCAGCTACAGTGTGACCCTCAGTGGTCCTTCTCCCTGGGGCTTCAGACTTCAGGGGGGCAAGGACTTCAGCATGCCCCTCACCATCTCCAGAGTGAGTGCGCTCATTCTCCTCATCCTGTTGAGAACTTTCACATCTGAGCTGCCTTTCTCGTTGTGTAATTAGTGTTTGAAATAGTGCCGGAATCAGAAAATACATTCTGTAGGGATTAATTCCCCCGAACCCTGGTCCATTGAACCCAATGAGAAAAATTGTCTTGAATAACCAAACTTCTTTAACTTGGGAAAAGTCTTGGTGTTGGGTGTAGGAGTAGGTGTGTTTCTNGCTGCTAGATAGTTCAACAGCTCCAGGGCTCGCATCAGGGTCTCGGGGGCTGGTAGTTGAAGATCAGAAATGTTAATATCATCTTAAGCGTGCTATCGACAGGATCTTTTGTAGCTTGGCTAGAAAAAAAAAACTACACTAGAGTACAGCTAACTTTTAATTTAAGACAAAAGAGGTGTAATTTCTCATCTGACATGCAAGCGGTTTCAAACAGGCAGTGCCACTAATGCAATTACAAGGAGGAACCTCTACTTAATGCATCAACACTGGTCACACACCAACAAATTCAATTACTGACCTTTGGCTCTGGAGAGTTTGGGTCTAATGACCAGTTGCACGTTAACTGAAAATTAGCAATGCTTGGGTTTGCTGAATGGGATAAAAGAGGCCGTGTCTAACTTATTAATGAGTAATAATCAGGCAAAACTTCAGTTACTTTAAAACTTGTTGTTTAAACGAATAGTATTATAAAGAAAAATCTGATTTACCAAATCAATACTCACGTAATTATTTTTTAGTTGCATGAATATAAAAAAAATCTAATTAAGAAATGATTTAATAGTGGTATAAATAACAGTCCCTGTGCTGTTAGCAGGAATCAGTAACAATGCCTACAGCCTACCCTGGAGTTTGAAGCAAGTACAAGTTGTCAAATATCGTCAAGTTGTGAGTGTGTGACATTGTTCGAACAAACCGTACAACCTAATCTTAAATAAAGAAAAAATGTGAGCATGTTTTGTCATACATCAAAACCATCACAGTTCATATCAGATTTGACAACAGAGCAAACCGTCTGTTATGCGTTCAATATTTACACATTAATATCAGCGTAACGTTGTTCTTTCAGAAAAATACATTTAATGAAGCAGCTAAAATAAGGAAGGGCTGATGCAAACTGAACAAGCATGTAAAAACCGGAGCAATGAACCTGCGTGTAAAAAGTAATTTACACGCTGCAGACACCACATACGGAAAAAACACAGTCAGGGAACGTGCTGATGTGTTAACTGAAGGCAAAAATCGATGAGAGAAAAAGCTAAACGTACAAGTGAGAAAAATAAAAAGGAGCATTTGGCAAATGAATTCCATCAGCTTCATCCTGCTCTACAAATCCCTGCTGTTTTCCATTTGCCCTCCTGTGTCTAGACCCTGGTTTACTGAATGCAGGTCAACAAATATAAGCCACGGTACCCTGGGAATGGAAATCTCAAACCAACAGACCCGCTTTTGGTTATCAATAATCCAAATGCTAAAATGTTGTTGTGGAATTGTACAGTTTTTGTGCACTATTGTGAAATATTCAGTTTTGCAGTCCCAAAAGGTTGTTACCTGGTGGGTCCATGAAGTCAAAGTGCACCAGGTCGTCGATACCAAGCTTCTTAAGCTGAAGAACCACAGAGCCCAAATTTGACCTGAGGATCTCAGGGTACGTGTTATCCTGCAAAATACAGTAAAAAATTGCACCGTGAAGCAACAAAAAGGAAATCCCAAATGTGTTTACACATAAAATCTACAATAAATTAACGTCTTAATTTTCTGTATTAACATCAATGATTGTCAGTGAAATTCTGAGCAAGAAGTGATTTTCACAAACCTGCATTTCAGTCTTATAGGCCTTTTCAGTGTAAAGTCGGAAGCACTTCCCAGGACGAGTACGTCCGGCACGACCTGCTCTCTGCTGGGCCGAGGCCTTACTAATAGCAGTTACGAGAAGAGACTCAACTCGAATGCGAGGATTATACACCTGTGTGATGAAGAAGAAATAAAAGCTGTGTGAATAATAAATGCACAACATTGCACCACAGCAATATGCCATAGCAAAGCCATCCTTCATCTCTGACTGGACTACATGTATGACAGCAGCAGCTGGGCTAGGGAAATGTCAGCAGAATAAATAAATAGCTTTTCCATCTCCAGTCGCTGTCAGAGGGCTGCCGCCGGCTTTATCGGGGGATTTCAGAGGCAAGAGAAACAGATGATGAGGCGCGATTAGACAAGTGAGGCAGAGAAGAAAAGACTAACCTTTTGCTTGGCAAAGCCAGGATCAATTACAAACACCACGCCGTCGATGGTCAGGGATGTTTCAGCGATGTTTGTAGAAACCACAACCTACCACAGATGAAAACACAACGATCAAAGTTAAAAACCACTAACACGACAGCTACGAACTGGCTAGAAAATCTCGGATTAATGCAAATAACTAGCATTAAAGAAACAAAGGTATTATAGTCTCAACGAAAAAGGCAAAAATTGGAATATGGGTGATGTTTATCTCTACTAATTCAATTGAGCGCTGCTGAGAATAAAAGTCTGCCGTTTAAAAAAAAAAAAGAAGATTCGGTTTTAAAAATCAGCAGAGAAAATATTTAAACTAAAAAGGCGATTTTCTAAGTAAAGAGGAATGGGGAGTGACAAAAACAAAAAAAGTCTAGGGGAGAAAAATCCTTAAAGACACTTCAGTGAGTTGTCGCAGTGTGGAAGACTAATATAACCCAACAGGGGAGTAAGGCAACAGTTGCTGCAATCACGTTGAATCTGGAGGACGCCGGCTGAGCTGGACTGCTTTCCACCCCAAAGCCCATCCAGACACATTACCACCACTTTTTTTTGCGAGATACATGTCTATGCACAGCGTGCAGCCATCTCCCTCTCCCTGGAGAACCCGAGCCTAAAGAAACTTGATTATTCATGCCACGTCTGGCTACTTTACCCTGTCTAGGTTTACAGTACAGGTAACAGTATAGCTATGGAACAGCGTTCAAAAGAAGGTTTGAAACAATATTGAAACTTGGAAAAGAAAAATCAAGCATTAAAAAACACAAATAAGTGAAAGTTTCCCTATTGTTTACGTGCTCTATATGCGATTACAAAACGCCTACAACACAACATTTTTCGTTCAGCTTATTGAGGAAAATGTCAAGAATTGCATAATTAAAAGTGTTAATAAACAAATGTTAATAATGTTAGGGAATATCGCTAACCAGGAAAACGTGATAATCTAAAGTTACATCCTGGAAAGACTTTACATTTTACGCACAATGACAGGTAAACAAACGTGCTATTTTTTTTATTCTCAATACATTGTTAAAAACTACAACAATCCCACCCATCTTCTTTTTGCAATGTGTTATATGCAAGGCTGAAAAGTGCAAGAAAACATTGCAGTTAAAAGCAGTTCTTTAAATGTTTGAAAAGCCATTTTTGCCCGAGAATAACCTACAGTGTAACACCAGCTTTCAACAATTCTACAGTTTGGAATATATGAATCAATATAATTTTAAAAAGACAAAACTAAAATAGTTACAAGTCATTTAAACTAACAAGACCAAGAGCTTGATGACGAAAAATGACAAACTATTCTCCCCACTGGGATTATTCTCAGCACAGAACCCATTGGAACCATTTTTCCCTCACCCACTTTCCGTTGAGCCCTAAACGTAATGCAATGCAGCTACTGAAAAGAATCATCTGCCTATATATTCATAGAAATGCTTGGAGAATTCCCTGAATAAAGGCCATCTGGAGACTGAGGGCCACAGCCCAATAACAGAGCGCTGAAGCAACATGGTATCCTAATCATTTCGGACGTATGACTCCACACCACCATTTCAGAAAATATGACCACCTGTGAAAGACCTTTCAGAAGAAATATATTCCAGACCGGTTGTCATGGAAATTATCAAAAGGTGAGCACCATTGGAATGAAGTGCACAGCAAAAACACTAAATGCATTACAAGCACTTAGTCATATTCACTGAACCGTGATATGTTGAGAAATTGCATCTTTTAGGAGGCAATGATCCATGCGCAAGTGGTCTGGAAGAAATCGGGCGGGCTGACCGAACCAGGCTAATATCAGCAACATTTCACTTGAATAAGTGCAAATTCAATTCTCTCCACCGGTTTGTGAAAGCACGTTTGCGCCGAGGCAGAAACCTCAAGGCGGCGATAGAGTAAACTTAAAAAGTCCGGCCTGTTAAATGGGACGTCACCACGTCGTCGGCTGACCACACCACAAGCTGATTCCATGCTATTAAAACACATCCCAGCTCTGTTGTCAGCTTGAGTGCAGAACCAAAGCAATATTTCATCAGAAACATAGTGAGCTGCATTACTACTAATCTGCACCATAGCAGGAAGGAAGTTAGAGCAAGACGATGCCATTACTAACTAACTTTTTAGACGATAATCCGCGTTCAAAATCCCAGAAACGTTTTAAAAATGGACTGTGTTCCTTATCTGCAAAAAATTGTGCAGATTATATAAGAAGATGGTTTATTTATGGTGCTCCTTATAGTCTGAAAAATAAAGAAGTCAAGTCCATTTCTCCAACAACCAGGGAAGCAGCAGCAAACGCACTGTGAAACTGCTAGAACTCAGTCAGGTGATGAATTTAAACCCTTTTTCAATAAATCCGTGTTTAAGCAGAGCAGTGGGACACATAACATTCTTTAAAAGGTGGTCAAGAGTAGAAGTATTTGAAAAGTAGTAAAAAAAAAAAAAGTACTATAACAGTTAAAAAAAAAAGTTAGAACTGAATGCAACTATTCCAGTGAAACATGTTAAAAATATTATTCTAAAGTTACAATTGAAAAACAATAGCAGTTGGATAATCCAAGTCAAGAAAAATAAAGCTTTTAAGCGAATTGTATTTTTTTGCTTGTGTAATAGTGTTCATTTTCGGTTCAAACGAAAGCCTCATTAAGCATGCAAGTGGTCACGGGCAAGATAAAGATGAAAAATGCCCAGTGGAGGAGTTCAGAGGAACAGCAGCACCTAAACTAATATATAATGGCTAAATAAAGTCGCCTTTCTCGTGGACACAAACACAGCCATCAAGCTGAAGGAAAGAGAAAGCAGAGTTTTGTGGATCACTGAGCAGTGGCGCTGGTTCATTAGGACATCAGACATTTTTGCTGGCAATAATGACAAGTCAAGCGTTTGGTGAGCTGAGCTGATGATTCATTAATCAACATCAGATGCTCAGTTAAATATTCGCAAACGTGCAGATGATCATTGGACGACGACGCCAACATCCAGGTGTTTATAGAATTGAGAATGTGAGGAAAGGATGAGCAGTGGATCAGATCAGATAAAACATCTCCAGCTAATTGCATTCTCTGGGATGAAAATTAAAAAGGAGCATATATTCAAGCTGTGAAATGGACAGGAAGAAAACGGGAGCAAAAAAACCATCAAGGAACGATGGTCAAACACAGACTCTATATAAAAAGCAAACACCGCTCTAACAGTTTCCAGATTGTAAGAGCCAAAATCAATGTTATTCATATTTTATTTTACATTTGAGGATTAAGTAGATCACGCAGGCAGGTGAGAGGAGAAATAGCATTTTTACC
>SOMO01000196.1:333469-344180 GCA_028128575.1 Paedocypris carbunculus | reverse complement strand
AGAGAGAGAGAGAGAGAGAGAGAGAGAGACAGACTGACACATTTAGAGGGAAAGAAAGGCAGACAGAGAGAGAAGAACAGACAGACAAATAGTCAGAGGAACAGATAGACATATAGTGAGACAGACAGAAAAATCAAACAGTTTGAGCGATTGCTGATTGCTTCCTCTGGGATCCTGCAGGGAAACACGGAGGAAAGCAGAAAGTCCAAAAATGAATGAGATGAATAAAAATGTGCTTAAACGAATGCAAGAGCAATATTTTAAAATAAAATAACCTTTGAGTTAAAGAAGGAAATTACTGAGAAGCAGGATCGTGACTTTCGTCTTACTATCTACTGAGATAGATAGATAGATAGATAGATAGATAAGAGATGGACAGATAGATAGATAGATAGATAGATAGATAGATAGATAGATAGGAGATGGACAGATAGATAGATAAGAAAAGAGATGGACAGATGGACAGACAGACAGACAGACTGATAGATAGATGGATGGGTGGATGAAATAAACTAGATGGATAAAATAAAATAAACCTTCATAACGGATTAACTGGATTTACGTTGGAAAAAAAATCTCCGTCTTTCATTTAATTTGAACAAGTTCGGCGGGGAATTCTAACGTTTAAAGGGCCGTAGTTTGCCCAGGTCTGCTCAAACTGGTCAAGACTGGTACTGTGAGCAGAAGCAAGCGAGTCACCTGGAATCATCCTCTCACTCCCGTGAACATCTGAAGCATCAGCCTTCCACAGCAAACCAGAGAGCTTTCAAACCAGAAACCAGATCCCGAGGAGTACAAAGGAGTGGTCTTAAGGCTTCATTATTCCAGAATCCACAGCGAGTCAGAAGACACTTCAGCGTCGTCGCCCGAGGTGAAGCGGCCACAATAAAAGCCGCGCGACCACAAGAAGGTGTCGTGGTTCTGACGGACACATGTCGCAGCTGCGCCGCCCGGACGCTCCGGTTTCAGGCGCCATTGTGCTGCTCCGGGACCGTTTCAGGTGTTTTAAAGGCGTTTCGCGCGGCTTTGTGCTGTTGATGGATGGTGGGGCTGGAGACAGAAAGAAGAAGCTTATCAAATGACCTTGATTAATTCTCTCGTCAGTTTGTGCGGCAGATCTGTTACGTGTCTCTCTCTCTGAAGAATTATTGTGTGAAACACGAGATTTGTTTTTGAGTAGTTCGCCAACATTTTTGTCTCTCTGTCTATCATTCCATGTACTGTATCTGTTTGTGTCTGTCTATCATTCCATCCATGTACTGTATCTGTTTGTCTGTCTGTCTATCATTCTATCTACATTATGTACGGTATCGGTTTTTCTGTCTGTCTATCATCTATTTGTTCGTCTGTCTATCATCCCATGTACAATATCTATTTGTGTCTGTCTATCATTTTATCTATATACTGTATCTGTCTGTCTGTCAGTCTTTCATCTATTTGTCCGTCGGTCTATAATTCTATGTACAGTATATACGTATTTGTGTCTGTCTATCATTCTATGTACTGTATCAATTTGTCTGTCTGTCTGTCTCTCACTATATACTGTATCTGTCTGTTTGTCTATAATTCTATGTACTGTATCTATTTGTGTCTGTCTATTCTGTCTGTCTATCATTCTATCTATACAGTATCTATTTGCCTGTCTGTTGTATCTGTTTGTCTTTCCTTCTATTTATGAACTATATTTGTCTGTCTGTATGTCTGTCTATTATTCTATACGCTCTATCTATCTATCTATCATTCATACACCCCACCTCTCAGTCTGTCACTCTGTCTATCATTCTATCTACTGTATCTATTTGTCTGTCTGTCTATTTATCCATCATCCATCCATAGCCCCTCTCTCAGTCTGTCTGTCTGTCTGTGTCTGTCTATCATTCTATCTGTCCGTTCACCATCTCTCTCCTTTTGTCTTGCTATCTCTTTCTCTGTCTGTCTGTCTGTCTGTCCGCCCTCCACCGTCTATGCATCTACCTGTCTGTCTGTTTTACTGGCTTTCTTGAATTGCATAGAGTATTATAAGTCTATCGTTAATTACTCTTTTAATTGAGTTTTTAAACTGTTTGCATTATTATTGTTTTGTTCCACAAAAAAACAAAGAGCCATTCAAGTTTAACACACCCAAGTGAAGTGCACATTGACACAGTAAAGCAAACACACACAAACCCGGAGCAGTGGGCAGCCTAAGCCGTGGCAGCATACACCCTGTGTGTGTGTGTGTGTGTGTGTGTGTGTGTGTGTGTGTGTGTGTGTGTGTGTGTGTTTGTTTGGCCGTGTGTTTGGTGAAATGGACCCACCGCTTTGACCTCTAGGTTCAGGGGAATGTCTGAGGTCGGTGTGGGGGTCGCATCTGGGGCTGGTGTTTGAGTAAGAACGGAGGAATGTGTTCAGGTCGCCTCAAGCTCAGAGTACAAAGGTTCAAGATGCTAAAGATGTCAGTTGTCGGGTTTAAGCGGCGGTGCCGTGTGTGCAATCTGAGACTGACCTATCCAGTTCTGCCGCGAGAATCCCCGAAAACGCGGGAAACCGCAGAGCTCCGCTATGACGTCAGTGGGGCGCTAGGGGGCGCTCCTCAGCCTGGACGCTGTGGTGGTTGAAAACGCTCAAAAATCAGAAAAACGCGTTTTAAAAGCATCTATCTTGATTTTCAATGCATCTAAGTGTAATATTCACGTTGGAAGTCAAAGAATGTAAGGAATTCATTCGCTCAGTTTCCGTTGTTTAATCGTTTAATCGCAGTGTGAGGTTTGTTTATTTAGTAGTTACGTAAGTTGTAACGACTGTTTGTGTAATCGAGCTGTTTACTGCTACAATATTAATTGTTATTGACACATGGTCGTGACCCCGGACTTGAACTCTCAGGGTGATGTCGTCTCTGACCTTTGACCTCTCCAGACAGATCGCTTAAATCAACACAGAAAATACACACTGCGCAATCTTTCCACGGGTTGTGTACCACTAACCGAACAAGTGGTTTCGAAGCAAAATGATTCAGTAGATCTGAATACTGGACCTGATCACCTGATAAAAGATGTCAAGTCCTGCGCATGTGAGATGAGTAGTATTTTTTTCTCGTGTTCGACAGAAGAGCTTAGCTTGATCGGGCGCTCGTTTAAGCTATTTGTCAGTCATCTGATGCCATCTAGTGGCCGGGCGTGAAATTTTTTAAATATCATACTTAAAATTTGGTACGCAGAGATGTAAAGAGCAGTAAGTTACTTCGAAATTGTAATACATTACATGTTACTGTTTGTAACCTGTGTAAAAAGTACACGTTTGTAAAAAGTAATCTGTTACATTACAATATTACTCTCTCAGAATTGTAATGTGTTACATTGCTTTTGTATTATATTCAAATTACTTTAACCAATATAACCACAGAAGTTGAAATGAACATCCTAAATTGACAAAATGTAACTTTTATTTGTATTTATTTTACATTCAGTAGATGGCGATGTTTTGTATCCTAATGACTGTGGTCATTTATTTGGCATGAGTGTTAAATGGTTATGATAATTGGCGAAGTGTTAAAAGTATGGTAGACATAAAGTAAAGCGGGTTTCTGGAAATATCTGTTCATATTAGACGCAACGGGACTAGGTAAACTTCAGTGGCGTTTCATTGATTTTGAATGTTTTCTTTCTCTTCGCAGGTCGACCAGTTGGATGGTTCGCTAGTGCTATTTCTTTTTTTTATTTATTTATGTATTATTATTATTTTTTTTGCGAGGTTGCATTTCACCACAATGCTCTTGTCCTTGTCTTTTACACAATTTAAAAAACGCGCACAAGTCCATCTCGCGACTGGCCAATGCAGTGCGCAGCCGCAGTTACGGCAGGCGCAGCCAATAGCTGCGGACCTCGAGGTCTGAGCAGTGTTACAAAATACAACGCTCCACCAACCGAAAGACGAACGACTTGTGTATTCAAGAACAAGAAATACAACGCTTTTTTTATTTATTTTCTAAAGGGTGAAAAGTTTGAACGCCAGCCTTAGTAGAGAGTAATATATTGTAACGAATTCGTGGGTTGGCGTTGGCGTTTCCGAAGAGCGCTGATGCCTTCAAGATACTCGTGCCCCATACACCGCACGACTCCGAGTATCTGCTGACATCACACACAGAGACAGCTTGGTTGAGGAGGTGGTCTTTATTAGCAAGCTTCACAGCTACTAACACACACAACTACCACTCTACCTATAGACACACAGGACAAGTAGCCAGGCCACTACTCTGGCTACTCACTACACCAATGGTAGATTTACCATTACACCACAAACTGTTATAAAAATAGACCCACATGAACCCCACATTACACACAACACAATGATACAAAAAGATCTACATAAAATAAACATTTACACACTGAAAATAACACTTATATACACAAATTTACAGAATCTGCAGGGATTTGTGGGTAATCCCTGCCTAACCCCCCTGCTGTGACTCCACACCCCCTGCTGGGTTTTCACACCTCTGGGGCTCTGCTCTGCTCCAGCACAGCCCTCACAGCAGCGGATCGCCACAATATTCTATAAAATACAAATACAGCACATTTGTAACGCGTTACTCCCAACACTGGTAAAGAGTACCTGAAAACCATATAAAACTAAAAAATTACTCAATTACAAGTTCTCTTCACCAATGCTGGATCAGTACAATGCAGCTCTGATGGTGGTTCCTGGTTCAACTCAAGTTCTCCTCCGGAAGCTCCTGTATCTTCTTCAGCATCCTCAGGCTCCTAGGTTTGGCCAGAAGGAGCGTGAAGGTCAGTTGGAGTCTCTGCTGTCATACTTGATCGCGCCAAAGAGTGTGATATTGATTTCAGGTCTCTCTAAGAAGATGATCATTGAGCAGAAGGTTTTATCTACAGCTGAATCATTAGAAGAACAAAGAAAGAAAACATCTTCTCATCATGTGACTCCTTCTCCTGATGATGTCACACAGACACATGGTTACAAACAATACTTAATATGATAGAATAGTCAAAGGACTACTGTGGAGTCTGTCTTATTCCTCACCTTCATCACAATAATCTTCCTCAGTATCATCTTCATTATTCAACAAAATGTCAAGATGTATTCATCTTCTGGACTTCTGCATAATCCTTCTAATTGTTTTTCTCCATTTGTATCTTCATCAGCAATCTCTCAATCCTCACCAATCATCTTATCCATCAGCTTCTTCAAGGTTGAAGTTCTCATCACCATTACTCAAGTTTTGCTCCAGAATTATCTTTACTAAAATTCATTTCATTTTACTAAAATAAGTAGTTTTTCTTTTCTTTTCGTTTTTCTTAAAACCCTTTTCTTTACCTTCACATTTGTTATCTTTCTCTTCTCAAGAATCATGACTGTGCTCTTCATCCAATCATCATTGTATTCTTCATACTTTACGTTCAACTTCCTTTTCTTCATCATCATCATCATTGTCATCACCATCATATTTGTAATCTTCATCTTCTCCAGAATCATGCTTGTGCCCTTCATCACCATCTTCAGGTATATTTTCTTCAACTCTGAAGAACATCTGCCTTCTTTGCTTCCTTCATCTTCTTCATTGTCCATCATATTCATCTCCATCACAGTGATCCTCCTCCTTTTCTTTGCTCCTCATCATCTTCTTCTCCCTCATCTCTGCAGTGTTTGGCAGGTCAGGGATGGAGTGATGACGTTCTAATCGAGAACCTGCTGTCAATGACTCGTGGAGTTAATTAACGTCATGACCACTGACCCCATCGATTGCCCGTGTTCACCCCCACCCCCATCTCTCTTTCTGCCCTTCCACCAAGTGAGTGTGTGTGTGTGTGTGTGTGTGTGTGTGTGTGTGTGTGTGTGTGTGTGTGTGGGACTTATCTAAGTGGAAGGAAAATAGTTATAAAATTAGTCTTGCTGTCATATTATTCCCAGACTGAGACTTAAATCCACGTCACTTTGTCATCTAGAACTTTCTGCTTCAATACAGAAGCTCATCTGCTAGAATTTGTTAAAGGGAAGAAATTGAAAAAAAAATTATACAACAAGTATGAATATGGATTTAAACAACGGCTTGCTCACAACCCCAGACGCTGGGTTAGCCATTTTTCAGCGACTTCAAGGTCACACAGCAGGTAAGAACAAAAAAGTTAAAACAAAAATTGGAACAAGAAGGCAGCGCAAACACTTCATCATATGCTTGTCCCCAAAAAACACAGAAATAAAGAACAAGACATTGGAAAAAAACATCTAAAACGTAAATGAACTGAGTAGTGACATCTAGAGGCACAGAGACAAACTGCAATGAAAGCAACTGCTGACAGGATTACAGATTTACTATCATCGGAGAAAGATAAGGACTGAATGATTCGTGTGAGACCTCTCACCATGGTAAAGTCTGGCAGCAGAAGAATATCACAACCTCAAATTCAAATTTTAATTGTCATGTACACATCAGGGGTGTCAAACTCATTTTCATCGAGGGTCACATCAGCATAATGTCTGTCCAGACAAAGGGCCAGATGTAACTTATAACTGTAACTAAATGTGTTCAAATGTAATGCAAAATAAATGTAACTACTCCTTAATGTTAAACAACTCATCATTTATCATAACTGATTCAAATGACAATTGCAGTGGAAAACCTTTGTTTGCTTGTTGCTCTAAATTCTTTAAAATTTTGTCAGCTCATGAAAACACACATAACTCTATGAATGAAGGATCAAACTGTCCAAGTGAATAAAGAAAAATAACATACAATTGTGGAAACACTGCCGCGGCTACTATAGACGAAAGGCATTGTGGGAAAGTTTTTGATCACTGCAAACTCTTCATTTAATTTTTGGTATTTATTTTTAGACACTGAAAACTTTTAAGATCTCGCGGGGAGAAAACATGCAATGAAATGTATTTTACAATTGTCCAGAATTTAAACATGAGGTGAGGGGCGTGCAAGCAAGGAAGAAATGCAATAAAAAGAGAAGAGATAAAAATACAATAAAATATAAAATAAATAGATAAAATATGAATAAAAACAAGGAAAAACNTAAATATACAATAAAATATAAAATAAATAGATAAAATATGAGTACAAACAAGGAAAAACAATGAAGATGAAAAAAAGATAAAAGTACAATAACATGAGTAAAATACCAAAACCTTGCCGTAAATTCCTGGCACAAATTGTGTGTGAAGTGTCATACACAAACTGTGTTGTTAAGTGTAAAATTATGGAAGAAGGATTATGGGAGATGGAGTCTATGGTTCCACTTGCTCTCGTGGGCATTACAGAGACCCGCCTATACTGTAGGTGTGGCTCCTAACGGCAGAGAAGAACGTTCTGGTGAAACGGGCAGCAATGTGTTCCATACAAAAGAGTCAGAGGTTCAGGAACAGCAAAAGCACCGGCTCATTGCTGAACGTTATAAACATGCTCTGAACATATTTGATCGCTGTTTTTAGAAACTCAGGATTCTAAAAGGATTACGGTTCCACTGCTGGATAGTGTCCTGTTAGGCTGCTAAACTATCTTCAGCTAATATTGAACGCAGCATGACAACCAAAAATGCCTCTGCACTGGTTACCTGTTAAAAACCGTATACAATTTAAAAAATCTTAAATGGGTTTGCTTCCCTCTAAGTGGCTAATTTCTAATTAAAACCATCACACAAAAGAGCAAGAAATGGTCTTGCTCACTGCTCCTAGTGATGTCATCATCACAGACTAAATGCACAGACTTTGCTCTGTTTTGTAGAGCTGCTCTAAGCAACCATCTGTCTCACATCTCCTTATTGAGCTTCATTCTTCTGTCTCTCAATCCTCCCAATCTCCACTTGTTGACATCACCTTCATGACTCCTTCCTGCTCTTCAGCTCAATTTCTACAGTAGCTTCAAGAAAAAATGTAGACACGGTTTTAAGCAAAAGATTAACAATGGATTACCGTCAAAGGTTATTGACCCTTTCTGATTGTGATACTATTTGGAAAGAGGGAAAAAGAGATTCATGTGATCACACCAGTTGAGTTAGAAGCAGTTGGGAATGAGAATATTGTGGAGAAGATCAATAGCGTGTATACAGCCCGCAGGGTCTCTCTCTTTCGTTCTCTCTCTCTCTTTCTCTCTCTCTCTCACACACACACACACACACACACTCTCTTGTCACCCACTTTCTCTATCCCTTTCTCTCACACATACTCTTGCCACCCTCCCTTTCTCTTTTTCTCTCATTCTTTCTAATTTCTCTTTCTTTCCTCTCATTCCACCTACGTTCTCTTTTTCTGTTCCTCTTTTTCACCCCTCTCTCTCAATCACTTCCTTTTCTCTCCACACTCCTCTCTCTCTCTCGACCCCTCCCTCCATCACTTCCCAAAGCTCCTCCTTGGTGCCAGATTAAAACACACACACTTGTAAAAGCAGTGTATAGCGTTTTCACTGCGCTGATTTCACGTCGACACGCTCCTGCTGAAGACTCCGTGAGACGGACACACTCAGGTAAAACTCCTCTTCCTCTTTAATTGACAGACTTTACCTTGAGATCAGAGTTAAGTCTCTGAACTTGCATGTGTTATTTCTTTTTAAACTATCACTAATATGTCTTGTGCAAATACGTTGCAACTTTAGTGGTTGTCTGGTGTTGTTTTTGTGCCTGTGTGTGCGTCATTCGCTGTAGTGACGGATTTGGTAAATGGGTGGAGCTACTTGATTGACAACTTGTTAAACTTTGGCAGTATTTTAATGTGAATTTTAAAGATTATCAGCTGTCGAACAGATGTAATTATTTTAATTTGAAATGAAGTATTAGAGGCAAGGAATCGGGGTTTTAAGGATGAGTAGCAGTGATTTACTGAATCCTTCATTGTGTTTGTGATTCTGGTTTCATCACATTAACAGTAAATAAATAAATAAATAAAAATCCTCTTACGGCACCTGAACAGATGGAGTGGAACATCATCATTTCATCACTCAGATTAATTAATTCCTTCCATCGTTAATGTTAACGTGTGTTTGAGCGACACATGCGACTTTTGTGTTTTACATCCTTAAATGTTTCTTTCATCTGCATGCCAAGTTCATATTGTGTGTATAAACTATACATTTATCTCTTTATTATTATCTGTTCATACGTCTCTCACTGTCTGTCACCTCTATCAGTGTCTGTCTCAGTCATTTGTCTGTCTCTTTCTGTCTGACCGTTTGTCTTTCCTTCTATTTTTTGTCTGTCACCCCTTCCGTTAATCTTTCTTTCTTAAAAAAAAGTCTTTCTTTCTGTCTGTTCAGCTTTCTTCTCATCTGTCTCTGTCTGTCTTTCAGTCAGTCAGTCAGTCAGCCAGTCCCTGTAACTATCTTTGGTTCACCTGTCTCTCTCTCTCTCTCTCTCTCTCTCTCTCTCTCTTCCTATCTGTCAGTTTTATACACCACCGTTCAGAAGTTTGGGGTCACTTTGAAATGTCTTATTTGTAAAAGAAAAGCAGTGTTTTTGTCAAAGAAAATAACTTTAAATTAATCAGACATACACTCTAATATTGCTAATGTGGTAATTAACTATTCTAGCTGTAAATGTCTGGTTTTTGGTGCAACATCTACATAAGTGTATAGTGGCCCATTTCCAGCGACTGTCACTTCAGTGTTTTAATGCTACAATATTGTGTCTGAAGGATAATGGATGATTGTAAAGCCCTTGTTTGATCATGTTAGCTCTGCTGGAAACTGTTTAGCTGGTTAAAGAAGCTATAAAACTGACCTTCCTTTCAGCAAGTTGACTTTCACCTGAAACTCGACAGTCTATCCTTGTTCTTGGAAAATAAAGTGTGACTTTTCATGGAGAACACACAATTGTCTTGGTGTCAACAAACTTTTGAACGTAGTGTATGTTTATAATTTCTTCCATTCTTCTGCCTCTCGATCTGTCGGCCTGACTTTCATCCTTCAATCTAATAATCTATCTATCTATCTATCTATCTATCTATCTATCTATCTATCTATCTATCTATCTATCTATCTATCCATCCATCCATCTATCTGTATGTCTGTCCATCAACCCATCTATCTATCTATCTATCCATCCATCCATCCATCCATCCATCCATCCATCCATCCATCTATCCATCCCTCAGTCTTGCTGTTTTTCTGTCTCTCAGTGCACTAATAATTCCGGTAATTCGTGAGTGTCCCTCCAGTCCGATGTGATGTGAAGGTGTGATGAGGTTTCACACTGGTTCTTTCACCTGAAGAACCGATCGATGCTCCACAGGAGGTTCTGAGAACGTACCTGCAGACTTCCAGACACGCGCATTGTGTGTACTTGGAATGCTTTTCGTATCTATTGATTGTCGTTTGTTTATATATCACGTCTGTATTTTGGGATTCGCTGTCCGAGCTCGAGCGCAAGTAGAGCGTGCTGTTATTTCCCCGCAGCCTCGCGCGTCACGTCACGTGCGCCGCGGATCTCCAACAGTTGCGCGGGAGACCACGAGCTGGTGAAGTTCTTCTGGAGACACCTCGGGAACCTTCTCAGGGATGGAGGAGCAGGAAGCGGCTCCCAACTTGTTCCGGAACGTGGACGTCCCGGACCACGCGCATTACATCGTGGCGCTGTTCGTGGCGGTGATCGGGGCTCTGGGGGTGATCGGGAACCTGCTGGTCATCTACGCTTTCTTCAGGTACAATCTCTCTCTCTCTCTCTCTCTCTCTCTCTCTCTCTCTCTCTCTCTCTCTCTCTCTCTCTCTCTCTCTCTCTCC
>SOMO01000196.1:319074-333455 GCA_028128575.1 Paedocypris carbunculus | reverse complement strand
TCTCTCTCTCTCTCTCTCTCTCTCTCTCTCTCTCTCTCTCTCTCTCTCTCTCTTCTACGCTCGGCATGTCTTTCTCTATATTTTTCCACTTTCTATTGCTTTCACCTACTTATCCTCCATCTCTTTTTTGTCTCACTCTCTCTTTATATTGTTTCCATTGATTTCACCTACTCATCCTCTATCTCTTTTCTTTTCTGTCTAACTCTTTCTCCCCATTTCACTCTCTCATCCTTCCCGCTTCTCTAAATCTCTCCCTGTCACACACGACTTTTTCCGCTTTGCGGTCAGTATTGGTAATGGCGGCAGGGATGGGGCTGAGGATCTTTGAATACAACGTGAGAGCTTTTACCCAGAATCCCTCTGGACCGCAGACACATTTCTTACATTTTCTCCATCTCCCCGGACAGCGTTTAGATCAGATCTGATAAAACCAAACTGTCCCGAGAGGTCGAGGTCAGTGACACGGAAAACGCTGCATTTACAGTGAACAGACGGCTGCTTTTATCACAACTGTCAATGATCATCTGATTTCCTCCTCGCTTTTCTGACATTTTGCTCTCAATTGTCTTCTGCACGGTCGAGGTCACGAGAGGCCAAGACAGAAACAGTTGTGATTCAGATTTGTGGCCTGAATCTCAGCTGCGACGCTTGTCTTCAGTTTTGTGATTCTTCTGTAGGCAAATAAGAGCAGTTGTTCACCTAAACGTAACTTTTCTTTACTCGTTTCTCACTGAACTTGTTTCTCCGAAATACAGAGCTAAAGAAATCTTGAACACATCCTGGTCTGATGTTCTTTACATATCTAACTCAACTGATCCAGGAGAAGTTCCACTACATTATTAAAACTGGTTTCTTATTATACAAACTACGTAATTGTAATTAATTACATGTTTTTTTTATTAAGAATTGTGATTTTATTAATTTATTTTCTTAATTAATAACTAACTAATTTAAGTTTTTTTTTATTTATTTTTTATAAGAACCCAGTTAAATATTTTTAGCATTATAAATGCTTGGAAAATTCCAATTAATTTAATTATTCGTTTAATACACAATCAATTGATTAATTATTTATATAATATTATTATTATTATTATTATTATAATAATTATTATTATTATATTATTAAATATTATTTAAACCGAAGGACCTGGTTATAATGAGGCTTATTAGTGTTATTAGCACGTTATAACCTCTTGCCTGTGACGTCATGCAACCCGCAAACAAATTGATTTAATTGGATAGAAAAAAGTTAACAATTTGTACCGGTTCTGCTGGAACTGGTTCTGCTTAGTTGATCGAACAAGTGTAATATTGAATCTTATAAATGGAAATTGATTCATGCTCTAACTGAATATTGATAACGAGATTCTCTAGATCAGGCATGGGCAAACTAAGGCCCGGGGGCCACTTACGGCCCGTTAAACGTTTTAATCCGGCTCGCCAAACTTGTAAAAATTTAAAGTCAGATATTTTTTTTCCAAAGTCAGATATTTTTTGTTGTAAATTTTCTTCATTTTCATTTGGAATTGAAGCATATATTTCCTCCATATCCCAAGATGTGTATCTTTTCTCCAGTATGATGAGGTTTCCAAAGCACCCCATCAATCTGCTCCAACCCATTGCGACCTGCGAATCAAAACTTTTTCTCACCCCTGCTCTAGATTATTCTGAACTTGTTTTTTCTTTTCTTTTTTTTTAAAAGTAGGAAAACCAGGAATCCGAGATTAACAGTTTTTAACCTGTTATATAGTAAAACAAGTAATGTAAAGAAGTCTCCATTACTACACAGTTTGATAGATACAGAGATGAACACACTTTTCTTTTTTTTTTCTTTTTACCTGTATATGTTACTTCCTACAAGCTCAACCCCCAAACAACAAGAAAATACAATGTAGATTTTTATTATGGGATGTCTCTCAGCGCTGTTAAACAAAACTGAAGACTGAAGCTTGTTAGAAGCTCAAGCCTGATTGACGACAGACAGGCCTGGTGGAGTTTTTATTTAATCCAGATTAATTCTGAACAGCAGATACTGAGCTGGATTTACAGGATATCTTCAGCGCTTTTATCAGTCTCCATCATTCTGTGTCCGTGTGTGTGTGTGTGTCTGTGAAGAGGCGTGATCAAAAGAGAGAGTGTTTGTGTGTGTTTTTTTTATTCCTTTAAACTTTTGAGATTTGATCCAGATTGAAGAAGAAACATGTCATTGTGTTTCACACTATTGTGAAATAAAAAATCTATATACAGTACATTTGAATAATTGTTTTCTGTCCTGTTATTGGTTGACCATCTGTCCATATGTCCCTCTTTGTGATTGATTGACCCTGTATCTATGGTGTTTCCCGCACTGTCATGGCCCACTCCGATTGGTCAAACTTGTTTCTAGGGTTTGTACCTCACATTGATTGGTTATAACTATAAATCTGTAGTGTGTCTCCTGCTGTCATTGGTTCGAAACCCTTTAGGGGTGTGTCCTTCACTATTATTGGTTGTTCATTTTTAGGGGCGTCGTCCTCTCCGTGTCAGTGCAGTGACTGCTTGACCATCTATCCTGGGTGTATTTCACTCATTGGTCATTGGTGAATCGCCATCCACTCGGGGTGTGTCCCGTGCTGTGATTGGTTACATGTTGTAATGGGAGGGTCTCACACCGGAGGTCCAATAATCTAGGGTGTGTCCCTCTCTATTGATATGAAACAAGTCGTGTGTGTGTGTGTGTGTGTGTGTGTGTGTGTGTGTGAGAGAGAGAGAGAGAGAGAGAGAGAGAGAGAAAGAGAGATTTAGAAAGGAAGGATGATAGAGTGACACAAGGAGAAATAGACAGAAAAAGAAAGATAGAAGATGAGTAGAAAGGAGGAATGAGAGAGATACATGCAGAGAAAGCGAGAGAGATAGAGGTGTTGGAAGAGAGGGAGGAAGGATGAGAGACACAGAGAAAGAGTGAGACAGACAAAGAAAGATGGAGGATAAGTAGGTGAAAGCAATAGAAGGTGGAAAAAAGCGTAAAGACAGAGTGAGAGAAAGAAAGACATTCAGAGAGAGAGAGAGAATGAGAAATTGAGAGAGAGAGAGAGAGAGAGAGATAGAGAGATTGGGAGAGAGACTTTCCAAGTTTGAATGTTGCAGTAAGTTTGATTGGTTGGTGTGTCTCTCTTTAGGGATTGGCTGAAAATTTACAGGGGGTGTGTCCATTGTCCTCATTTGCTTACCATATATCCAGGGTGTGTCCCTCTTTTACACAGAACACAGAAATGGATGAGGCGGCCTGTATGGATGTATGTTATGCAATAATTAAATGCGGATAAAAAGCTCACAACAAACTATCGATATTATGATGTGATGGACAAAACTGTTGGGTTCAGGTCATGGCGAGTCTGAAAGGGTTAACCTGAGGTTCTCAGCAGATCCGGCCAGTTGCGTAGTGGTGGTTTGTGGTGTACTGGTTAGTTAGAGCTGTAATGGTTAATTGTGTTTCTCCAGCAGTGGCGTTTGTCAGCTGCTTCCTCTCACAGAAAGACGGGTTTGTTCTGTGGCCTGCGGCGGACGCTTCTGAATCCGCTCCGACATCATGATGATCTAGGTGGAGGAATGTGTTTAACCCTCACACCACCTAGTCTGCTCTCTCTCTCTCTCTCTCTCTCTCTCTCTCTCTCTCTCTCACTTTATCACAGTCTATATCTCTTTCAGTCTATCTCTCTCAGACTGTCTCTATCTCTCATTCTCTCACTGTTTCACGTCTCTTTCTCTCTCTCTCTGAGTTTATTACACACTCACACACTCTCTCTCTCTCTCTCTCTCTCTCTCTCTCACTTTATCACAGTCTATATCTCTTTCAGTCTATCTCTCTCAGACTGTCTCTCTCTCATTCTCTCACTGTTTCACGTCTCTTTCTCTCTCCCTGAGTTTATTACACACACACACACACACTCTCTCTCTCTCTCTCTCTCTCTCTCTCTCTCTCTCTCTCTCTCTCTCTCTCTCTCTTAATATCACACTACGTCTTTCTCTCACTTTATCTCAGTCTATATCTCTATCAGTCTGTCTCTCTCATTCTCTGTTTTGTTTCTAAGTTTCTCTCTCTCTCTCTCTCTCTCTCTCTCTCTCTCTCTCTCTCTCTCTCTCGCAGTCTATATCTCTTTCCATCTATTTTCTCTCAGTCTGTCTCTCTCTCATTCTCTCTGTTTCACGTCCATCTCTCTCTCACAGTCGAACGCTCTTTAAGTCTATTGCTCTCTCTTCTATCTCAGTCTATCTCTCTTTCGCTGCTAATCTCTCACTCTCAGTCCATCTCTTTTTCTCAGTCTTTCTCTTTCATTCTCTCACACTCTCCTTCTCTCTGTGTCACTTCCCACTCTTTCATCACCATAAAATTCTCTCTCTCTTTCACTTTTTCTATCGCTCTTTAGCTCCTTTTTATCTCAGTATATTTATGTTTCTCTCTCACACTATCTCTCCTTTACTAACACACATTTCTCACATTTCATCTACATTTCTTTATATCTTCTATATCCCTCAATTCTATATATCCTCTTTTTTCTTCTTCTCTATTTCTTAATCTCTATCAATCTTTTACGTCATTCTAAATATATCTCTCACACTCTTTTAATCAGCCCCCCCCCATTCTCAATCTTTATATACGTATGTCACTGTGTCAAACACACCATTTCTTCATCTTATTCTGCATCTTTCTGCCTTTTTTCTTAGTTTTTCCTTTTACATCACTCTCTCTGTCACGCACTATCATCTCAATCATCATCCCACTTCCTTCCACCTTTTTCTCTTTTTGTTTTCTTTCTTCGATTTCTCTTTCTTTCTTCATCTTTCTCACAATCAGTGTTGTGTGTGTTTGGTATGTTCCAGTAACAAGAAGCTCCAGACTCCTCCGAACTACTTCATCATGAACCTCGCGGTCAGCGACTTCCTCATGGCCGCCACTCAGTCGCCCGTCTTCTTCATCAACTGCTTATACAGGGAGTGGGTGTTTGGGGAGATGGGTAAGATCTTCACTGATCTTCTGCTCTTCCATCCTGTGACTGGATCTCCTCTGGACCTTCAGGGTGTAAGGCGTACGCTTTCTGTGGAGCGCTCTTCGGCATCACGTCCATGATCAACCTTCTGGCCATATCCATCGACCGCTACGTCGTGATCACCAAGCCACTGCAGGCCATCGGCTGGACGTCCAGACGCCGGACCCTGGTCATCATCCTGCTGGTCTGGATCTACTCTCTCTCCTGGAGTCTGGCACCTCTGTTGGGATGGAGTGAGACATTATTTCCTTACATCAGATCTGTGTTCTGCTCCCTGTACACTATATAGTGCACTACATGTGTTTTTTTTACCATTTGAAACTACAAGTCACCGGATTCTAAATCGCACCATCAAAAAGGACCTCTAGTTTACTGTACTTTGCAGTCATTGGGCAGACGTTTTTATCCAATGCGACTTACAAAATCTATATCTTCAATATCTTCGGTGTGCGCAGAACGCAGGGTCTTCAATATCTGCATCAGTTATGCTGTTCAATTGATGTTTTTCGGTGTTCGTTTCCTCTTTGTCTCAATGAACGTGTGTCAAATCCCAGGAATGTTCACTCTGAAGAGATGGAGAGGAAGGGATGGAGATGAAGAGAGGGAAAGAAAGTTATGGAGACAAAGAGATGGTGATAAAGTGAGGGAGAGGAAGTGATGGAGATAAAGAGTTGGAGAGGACGTGATGGAGATAAAGAGATGGAGTGTAAGGATGAGATAAAGAGTTTTAGAAAAGGAGTTGAAGAGGAAGTGATTAGATAAAGAGGTGGAAAGTAAGTGATGAAGATGAAGTGAGGGAGAGGAAGAGAGTGAGAGGAGGTTAAGGAGAGAAAGAGATGGAGATAAACAGAGGGAGAGGAAGTGATGGAGATAAAGAGTTGGAGAGGAAGTGGTGAGATAAAGAGAGAGAGTGGAAGTGATGAGATAATAAGTTGGAGATAAGGAGTTAAAGAGGAAGTGATGAGATAAAGAGGTGGAAAAGAAGTGATGAAGATGAAGAGAGGTAGAGGAAGTGATGGAGATAAAGAGATGGAGTGGAAGTGATGAGATAAAGAGTTGGAGATAAGGAGTTGAAGAGGAAGTGATGATATAAAGAGGTGGAAAGGAAGGGATGGAGATGAAGAGAAGGAGAGCAAGAGATGGAGATAATGAGATTGAGATAATGAGATCTCTGGAGTGGAAGTGATGGGATAAAGAGTTGGAGAGGAAGTGATGGAGATAAAGAGATGGATTGGAAGTGATGAGATAAAAAGTTGGAGATAAAAAGTGGAAGAGGAATTGATGAGATAAAGAGGAAGGAAGTGATTGATATGGAAAGGATGGGATTGAAGAGAGGAAGAGAAAGTTGTGGAGTTCACTCTAGTTCAATCTTTTCCTCCATATTTTCTATTACGCCACGAGCCGCCATCATGATCCGACAATCATCAAGCGCCGCAGCTTCCAAAGCCACTGGAACATTCTGACAGATTTTAAGCTTCGTGTTTCACAGAAAATTAGTCAGAAGCAGTCAAAGTTCAGACATAAACTTTAAAACGGATTAAAAATACCCATAGTCAAACCTTGAAAAATAAATAAAGTATTAAGTGTATGATATAGTCTGGAAAAATACAGCAAAAAATATTATTGTGTGTGTGTGTGTGTGTGTGTGTGTGTGTGTGTGTGTGTGTGTGTGTGTAGGCTCTTATATTCCAGAAGGTCTGATGACGTCCTGCACGTGGGATTACGTGACGTCCACTCCGGCGAACAAGAGCTACACACTGATGCTCTGCTGCTTCGTCTTCTTCATCCCGCTGGGAATCATTTCCTACTGTTACTTCTTCATGTTCTTGGCCATACGGAACACAGGCAGGTGAGCGGCTCCACGCCAAAGACCTCAAGAAGGATCTGCAGATTCACACCAACACGTGCAGAAGATGTGATGAAAAAGACTAATAGAAAAAGAAAATGTTTGTCGGAAATTGAATTTGTGTGTTTGTTAGAGGTGAAGTGTGTGTGTGTTTGGAGGTGATTGTGTCTGTGTGCTTGATTATGAGTGTGTGTGTGCTTAATTATGAGTGTGTGTGTGTGTGTGTGTGTGTGTGTGTGTGTGTGTGTGTGTGTGTGTGTGTTTGTAAAAAGTATTTGGAGGTGTTTAGTGTGTGTGGGCTTTATTATGAGTGTAATAAGTGTCTGTGTGCTTGATTATGAGTGTGTTGTTGTGTGTGTGTGTTGTAGGTGATTGTTTGTGAGCATGAATATGAAAGTGTGTGTATGTGTGTGTCTTTGTGTGCTTTATTAAATACAAAAATTATCTCGTTGAGAATAATTTATAAGTGTGTGTGTGTGTGTGTTTGTGTGTGTGGTGAGACTCCACATTGTTTCTGTGTGTGTGTAGGGACGTAGAGAAGTTGGGGAGTCACATGAGGAAGACGAATGTAATCCAGCATCAGTCCATCAGGGCGGAGTGGAAGCTTGCCAAGATCTCCTTCGTCATCATCATCGTCTTCGTCCTGTCCTGGTCGCCGTACGCCTGTGTTACTCTCATCGCCTGGGCAGGGTAACACTCTTCGCCTCACGCGCGTGTGTGTGTTTCACTAATACTGCTGTATGTTTGTGGAGGATGTTAGGTCTTAAACGCACATGTTCATCAATCCTTCACTGAGACGCTTTACACGGTGACTGAAGGTTCTACAGGGAGGAGCGATGAAGAAGATAGAGCTGATGGAGAAAGAAAGAAAGAAAAATAAATGGATGGATGGATAGATAGATAGATAGATGGATGTATGGATGGATAGATGGATGGATGGATAGATGGATGGATGGATGGATGGATGGATGGATGGATGGATGGATAGATAGATAGAATTAGATTTCAAAGGGCAGATAGACAAACAGAGAAATGGAAAGAAAGGAAGGAAGGAAGGAGGAAAGAAAAATAGAAAGAATAAAAAAAGGATGGATGGATGGATTGATTGATTGATTTAGATTTATTAAGATGTATACACAGTCAGACAGACAGACAGACAGATTGATTTAGATTTTTTAAAAGTCAGACAGTCAAGCGGATGGACAGATAGATGGACAGACAGACAGTCAAGCGGATGGACGGATGGATGGACAGACATACAGAAAGATAGATCATTTAATCTGCAGTGTTTTCCGCACAACTTGAGACGGATGGATTCCGATTTCAAACATCTCACTAATCAGCAGGTAATGGTATTATGAGGCAGTGGGCAGTGAGACCCCTGAAACTCGTTTGTTCCGCAGATCAGCGAAGCGTGAGGACAATCGTTCAGATCATCAAAGCTCTTCTGAATTTTCTCCTCATGCAGAAGATCTGAGCCTGTCAGTTTCCAGCCCTTTTATAGAAGTGTGTGTTGTGTGTCCGCTACTGCTCCAACACCTCTGAACCATCAGCCATGTGATTCTCTCAGATCAACACACCTCTGGGTCACTTCAGACCACCTGAACCAGCGTGAACCCGACCCTGGACCACCAGACCACACCATCTGGCTGTTACTGCTAGAAAGAAATCACAGTGTGAGAGAAGTAGTGCGGTAGACAGGTAGACAGTCAGAGAGAGGAAGGATGGATGGATGGATGGAGCAAAAGATAGATGTAAAAATAGATGGATAGGCCTACGTAGTTTACTTTGCATTTTTATTCTTCGCGCAGGTGTTGACAAATGTACTGATTAAAGTGATTACAGATGGTTACAAACAGACTGATTAAAAATATTTCACTTTGTAGAAGATCAACTGCTTAAAATACTAAATTTCATAAACAGCTTTCTACCTAAAACATTATTTTAATTATTGTTGATCCTCAGTGCGCTAAACTTCCATGTCCAGCTGAATTAATAAAAGTAAAATACCGTATTTACGCGAAAATAAGCAGCCTGTTTTCAGAATTTTCGACGGTCAAAAACTTGAGGTGGTGTTTATAATCACTTATTGGCTCAATACCAAGAATAAAGAAACATTAGACACGTCGCATCGCAACGGTGATCATATAAGGCTGGAAGAAGTAAAATTAAATTAAGTACAATCATTAATGCTACAACAAACAAAAACTAGAAACGGTTAGCTTAGCTTAGCGCTAACAAAGTGCTAAGCTAACAAACTGGTGCAAAGACACTTGGGAAATGAAGTTCTGATCACTAGAATTGACTTTTCTCATTCAAGTAAAACAATATTAAAATGATACAAGAGTCACAAGTTATGTTTGTTAAATAAAGAAAAACTGTTTGTTAAGGAGAATATTAACGTAATTAAACCAGAAATGTGAAAAACTATTTTTGGAATATTTATTTTGTGCCTGAAACATCAAGGGAGCTCTTATATTCATGTAAATACAGTAAGTGAAAACTCAGCAGTTCTGTAATATTACTGTCTACGCTAACCGCTACAGTAAATACAGTAAACCAAGTATCCTGGCAACAAAAGTTTATTATAGTTGAGAAGTATTTTATATCCAGGATGAAATGTTCAAGTAAAAAATCCAAACTCACAATCAATATTCATCTGAAGTTTTTTTTTGTTCATTTTAATCACCAAACGATGATATGTCTTGATAAGTATATTTCTCGTTGAATGTTCCAGGTACAGCCATATTCTCACGCCATACTCTAAAGCCGTTCCCGCCGTGATCGCCAAAGCATCCGCCATTTACAATCCATTCATTTACGCCATCATACGCTCCAAATACAGGTTCCTTCTGCTCAATCGCTCCACCTCACGAGGTCTTTGTGGCAGGTCGTGTTTGTGTTGACGTCTGTTTTCTGCAGAGACACCCTGGCGGAGAAGGTGCCATGCTTGCACTTTCTGGCACAGCCCTCGAGGAAGGACTTCTTCTCCGTGTCCACCAGCGAGTCTTCCTTCAGGGACATCATGCTCAGCAGACAGTCCTCCGGCTGCAGGAGCAAGTTCCAGCGGGTCTCCTCCATGTCCACCGCTGATACCGTACGTACAGCTCGAAGTTCTTGAAAATGCTTGAATTTTCATCACGTGTTTTCAAGGCCTTGAAACGGTTTGAATTTTAAATGAAGTGCTTGAAAATGTAGTTACCGTATTTTCTGGACTATAAGCCGCTACTTTTTTTCATATGTTTTGAACCATGCGGCTTCATACAAAGGTGCAGATTTTTTTCCACCGCTAGAGGCGCTCTAAACCGGAATTACAATCAAAACTAAGACAAAATAAATGCAAAGAAAAATACGCTACTTCCAATAAAACAGGACCTTGTATATACATGTACATTTACAATTCAAAATCATTCTGTTCCTGTAGTAAATATCTAATCCAAAAACATACCTGTGGCTTGCAAAGCTTTTTTAAATAGAGCGGATGTGGCTTATATACAGGTGCGGCTTATAGTCCAGAAAATACGGTATACAGTGGAATANTGTGCAACACTGTTATTTATGTTTCATACATTTCATGTTATAATGTTTTTTTTTTTTATGTTAATATCTGCAAAATAGAGGGAAAAAGGCGGAGTCAGGCCAAACTCAATTCTTTGTTGTCACTTGCAACTTGCCCAATAAAGTTGATTCTGATTCTGATTCAATCCAGGTTCAGTTTATTTGTTCAGTCTCCCATGTTCAAGTTTTTGGGTTCACTTTGGGTTCATCTTCTAATCAGTAAAGTCTTTCTCTCCTACATTAATTCTCTCCTCATCATCTCCAACGGCAAAACCAGCGACTGAATCCTTGAGGCAAGTGGGCCTGTCAATAAGCAAATTAATTACGTCAATGAAGCAACTGACAAGTGAGGAAGGATGACACGGGCAGATGATCATGACAGGAAGATCTGAAGGTATGCCATCCATTTCACTTAAGAAAAACGCAAACACGCCCGAACCAGCAATAAGCCAGAGCTCAAGGTCTCCAACGCCAAAACATTCTGATCCAAGACAAATTATAAGCTGTTTACAGATTCCTCATTTAATGTGTAATGAAACAGCTTAATGACACTTTATTATGGATGTAATTACGCTGTATAAATGCAATACGCTCACAGAATTTAGAGTGTAATTACATCAAACACTGTCTGTTGCTTAAATAATAAATGTTCAGAAAAACTTGCCGCTTTGGGTGTCTGAGATCTTGCAGAACTTTGTGNGGAGAACAGTAAAATTTCTTCTGAAATTTCCATGACAAGGGTTGTCTGGTGGGTTACTTGAATGTGGCGTGGTAAATTTTTGCGATTGAAATTTTAACCCTTACCTTTAAAGCACATTGTATCTCTGGAGATACGTTTATAAGTAATAATATACTTTTTTTTTCTTTTTTTCTTAGTTTATTCATGTCAAGTCATTCACAACACATGTGGGTCACGATACACATCATTCCGTGTAACATCATAGATGTTTCTGCTGCAGGCCTGGAGTGACGTGGAGCTGGATCCCATCGAGCTAAAGCAGTCGGTATTTTTCACAAACTCTCCCTCCACCGAGATACTAAAAGAAAAGGAAGGGAAGGGGAGACAAGAAGATGACCTGGGTCCAGAGAAGGTGAAGTACGTGATGTATACATGTCTGTCTGTCTGTCCGCCCATGTCTGTATGTCTGTCTTCCTACAATCATCTAAAGTAAATATTTGGTAACACTTTATAAAAACCACATGCTCTGAATAATTAACAAATAATGAATTAATCATTTATAAAGCATTGTTCCTACATTACTAGACTTTAACAAGTAAATTTATATGTTCTAACGTTGATTTGTAATGGGTGTTCCAAATGATAGACAGTGTCTCTGTCCTGAGTGGAAATTGAGACGACTCGGCTTGTAGAAAGAAAGTAGAAAGTAGTAGAAAGTAGAAAGACGGCTTGTAGTTAGAGGTTGTTAAAAAAAATGTAGTAAAATTTTAGGAATATGGATTGAGGAGAGTGTTGGGAAAGAGAACATGAAGTCTTGGTGGAGATATAGAGAGGGATAATAAATATAAATTGGAAGGGTCCCAGGGCAGAGCCTAGGGGTTCACCACATCTCAGATAGTTGATTGAATAGGATGGTGTGGAACTTTTCATGAACAGTCTATAACAGAATCTTGTTATTGGTCACCACAGGAGAATCTCTAAACCTTGACCCAGTATCCGAATGTGTCGTCCTTCTTCTTATGGGCAGAAAACACCTGGAGGAGCGTTCCACTTCTGATAACACAGAGGAACCACGATCCCTCCTTGGATCTTCATCCCAGAGCAGCCTGAGTAGCCTAGAGCTCCAGACCACAGACATCCTGGGCCTGAAGAGCCTGAGCTCCTCCACTGAACCTCTGGAACTTGTGAAGAAGTTTGTCTCCTGAGAAGAACACACTTCTTTTAAGACTTTCATTTGCATAAAGACGATCAACTGCTGACAATCACCCGGTCTACTTGTGAAAACACAGCTCTCTCTTTGAATGTGCGTCCATATGTGTGTATTAACACGTGTGTATAACAACACACACACCCACACTTACTCAATCATGTGTTGAATGTGTGTATTAATCTGTATGTGCAAGTTGTCAATAAAAATGTGAAGTGTTAAAGGTGTGTGTGTGGTATGATGAAATGTTTTATGACTAGGTGGAACTGAAATATTAAAAAAAGACAAAAACCAAACGAATGGAAAATATGGTCACAGTAAGTTTCATGACTGCTTCATGGACCAGGCGGCCAAGAAGAAAGGACGTGGCCATTTCCTTTAAAATAAAGGGAGTGTGTCAATATGGCCACTAGGGGCCGTATCAAATTTGTGAAAAATTAACCATCCAGTGAAGATACACACAAAGAGTGAAGTGAACACACACAAACCAGGAGCAGTGGGCAGTCTTAAAAACCCACCGAATCTTTCTTTTTTGAAATAACTATTATTTTGTGTTTTTGAGGTTTCTAAAGCTGGTGTAATGTTTGTATTTTATTTAGAACCTTTTTGTGTTTGTGGATTAGTTTTTGAGTAGAGCCACCCCTCTCGATCAGGGATTGCGAGTATAAAATATAATAAATTAACATATAAATCATCAATCTGAAATGTGGGACAACCATAAAAGCATTTAGTCATGCATGTTGATAGCTTGGAGAAAGCTTTAATGTTAGTCATAAATAGTGAACCTGTGAGTTTACTATAATGGTGTTGAATATACTCAACACCTGAAACCAATGACTAAACGGGCATGTGAAGGATTCTGGGTAATGGAGTTCAGCAGGGAATGTTGTGAAGTCTCAGAAGATGGTTTCATTAAAACAAAGTACTGTATAGTGGTGTTAAGAACTTGGGTGAATGCACGTTGTTACTGTATTTTTTGTCTACTTTGTACTTGTACTGAGTATTGAAAATATAGGAAAGATTTACTCTCTACTTGACTACATTTTTGACTTTACGCCACTACATTTGAATGGACACGTATCGTTACTCACTAGTTACGTTTGATCTTTTTCTACTGTGATTATTTTTTGGGCGGATGAGGCGAAATCGCCATCTGCAGGATGCTGAAGGTACTGGATGTACACTGGATGAAAAAAAGAATTTTTCACGTCTTGGTGTTCAGCCTAAATTTAGACTAACTAGAGTTAGTCAGTTACTTAGTACTTAACTTAAAAAATTGGATACTTTGCGACATTTGCTTAAGTCTTCTTGGAACTTGTAAAAGACTTCTTAAAGACTTGTAACTTAATTTTACAGTTAGGTACAGTATTCGTACTTTTACTCAAGTATGGTTTTCTCGTATACTCTTTACACCCCTGTAGTACCACAGTCCGTTTCAAAACAAAGCGTCCGGTCGTGTTTGAGTGATGTGTTGCGTGACGGCGGTTCAGCGGGCGAGTGATTGACCGCTCCAGCGCTTTCTGTTCTCAGAATCACAGATCAACAAGATTGATTTACTGTCAGGCTGGATTTACAGTCAATGTCCTGTCGTTATTCCCGCTGATCGCAGCCGTCGCTTGACCACTTCTTCGCATCACGTCCCATGATTTTGCCAGACAACTGCATTACAGTTCAACATTGTCTTCTCTGGCAGAGCTTGCGTGATCTTAGCGGAGATTAAAAAGCTAATGCTAATTCTTATGCTATGCTAGTCATTTCAGTTTTCTGATGCCAACCAAAGTGAAACGATTTGGCTTGGTTCATTTAGAGAAAACATGATGGAAGCAACCGGAAGACACAGGTGTTGAGTAGGAACCAATAATTAGAGAACGATCGCGAGGAAATTAAATTGTGCTTCACAGAAACAGTGATGCGATATTGACCAAACATTGGTCAGCAATGACCTTTAGAGTGAGATGGTGACCTGTCAGGATTCTCTCTTATAGCAGCTTGTTTTTGGAGTGATGTTCTGGCCACGTCCCTGCCACTGGTGTGTTTCTGTCAGGTTGAAAACACACAGAC
>SOMO01000196.1:304998-318787 GCA_028128575.1 Paedocypris carbunculus | reverse complement strand
AACAAAATGGTGCAAAATTTCCTGAAATAATATTAAAAAACTAAATCCCATGCCCTGTGCCAAATAGGAAGCAAGAGTATCTGATTATAAATGACAAGGGACGTTTTTTGTAGTTATTTTTTTCTCAGATTATTTAATTATATCAATCTATACATGTGGTTTGTTTCGTTTGCCCTTTAACAATAATATTTGATCATGGCTGATCTTCATGAGAGAAAGCGAGAAGATCAAGCACATGCCTGCTGTGTCCTGAAGGTGGCGCTCCTGTGCTATTATTTTTGTTGACACGTCCGCCTCTTTAATTCTTGTTTCAAATTTTTTGTCCGTAGTAAAAACTGACTCAATTGCTCTAAGATATTCATACATGCGTATATGTAACTACAATGTATTTCGCATTTAAAGTCCTGTTTTTATTGTATATAATATAATAATAAAACAGAATAAAATGCCTTATTTGTCACTGTGTACAGAAACGATATGCATATGTGTATAATGCCCCATGTACAATGCAAATTATACTTATGTGCTATGAAATTAATAATCTTACTGTTCAGTTCAGTGCAACATGCAAGATAATTTACTGTACAACGTTAACATATAATATACAACACAGAACATTGCTCTAATTTATTCTTAAGTGATTTTTATATGTTTATATGCTTTTGTTGCTTTTTAAGTTTTGTTCATTGGTTTTTTTTTTCATCTTCTCCCTGTATTTGTTTTTGTTTGTGTTTTTCTGTTTCCGGTTTTGTTTATTATTCTGATTTAATCTTTATTGGTTTAGTAATTTCTGAGTTTTGTTATGATCACTGTTGCTGTTGTTATTAATATTGTATTTACGTATTGCGAATTCGCGATTAGTCTTGCTTCCCGCTATCCGTGCGCGAGACCCGGTGACGTCAGAGCGGCGGAGGGCGGAAGTAGCTCGGCTCGCGGAGTTTAGAAACTCACACTTCCTTTCCTCCGTCACTCTCGCTCCGGACCTCGGCGTCTCCGCAGCGGCTCGCAGGTGAGTTCGCGGCTGCGCTTCATGGGAGCTTGTCCCGCATGTCAAAACTGTCACGAGTCGTTGGCTTGTGCTGCTGTAGAGTTTGTTGTGGACGCACTGGAGCTTCAGACAGACTGTGTGGAGTCGGGATGAGGAAGCGGAGCGTCGGCTTGACGCGTCGCGGGCGTGTGCCGATCGGAAACGGTGACGGTGATGGAGCCGCTGATGCTGCTTTAGGTTCATGTGCATTTGTTTGCGTAAACAGAGAGAAAGTTCGAATTTGGCTTCAACACCGAGGCTGGTTGATCTTTTACATGTGTGGGACGACGCGAGTAACGGGAATTGAATACAACAGCATAATAAGCAAGTTCATAACTCATTTATTAAACGCATCTACACGGGACTAATACATATATTTCACGTTATACGGCATATTTATTTATTTGTGGGCATTTGGATGAGACTTGGAAAAAGTTTTCCCAAGTATAATGAATTGAATTATAATCTGTATATAATTAAACGTGTACATTTTAATAAGTGTGTACACCCCCCCTATATATATATACACTGTGTATATATATACTGTATATACTGTACATCATATATACTCATGATGATACAATATACGTGTTATATATACATGCATGCACGCACGCACTCACACATACACACTATATTACCGGTAATATAAAAAAAAAAACCTACATAATTTTTTACATTGAAAATTCCATTTTCATTTCTTCAAATATTAACTTAATTTTTATTGCGTAAAAGCAAACACATACTATCAACACACTCATCTGTTGTTTTATATTTATATACTGTGTACATACAGACTTTATAGAGTCATACTTTTTCGTACAATCACATTCTGTTTAGCTTTTGGACCGGTATCCATGTGTGGTTAGTGTGTGTTGTGGGCGTGGCTTTATTTGTCACGCAGCGGGACGAGATTCAGCACGCCAAAGGAAAATCTGAGCGACTCCAGTATTGAGAGGCTCTTTCACAATAAGTGTGTTCTGTTCAAGTTAAGCTCGTAAACGGCGTGTTGGGCAGGACGGAGCCTTCCTGTTCAGACCCAATAAAAGAGCGGCGATTGCAGGAAACACAGCGGCGTTTCACCCTCGACTAACAGTGTCGCGTCCCGCTGCTTGTTTTCCTCTCGCTCGCTGGGTTTCTGGGTTCAGAGGTCGGATCTGTGTGGCTAAATATTAAACTTTCCGCCACTCATGCTGAAAGACACACTGTTAGTTCAGTAAAATCCCAGATCGCCATTCCATCTTACCCAAGTGATTCTATAAAACTTGCTTGCAGAGTTCGCCAAAGTTGGAACTATTGAAAGCTTTGTGGTGCAAAAAATGCAAAATGAAGAGTGTGTGTGGATGAACTTGACCGAGTTCTGACCTTCACCCGCAGATTACTGCGGAGACTGAGAGCCAGGACTTCTCATCACTTGTTCTCATCAATTATTAGAATGTCCAAGACCTTGTAGATCAGGGGTGGGCAAACTACGGCCCGGGGGCCACATGCGGCCCGTTAATTGTTTTTAATCCGGCCCGCCGAACTTGTAAAAATTAAATGACAGTCAGATTTTTTTTTATGTAAATCCAGTTAATCTGTTATGAAGGTTTATTTTATTTTTTATGTAACACATTTTAAACAGCAGAACCACAAACTGTACGTAAAATAATTGAACTAGTATATTTTTAACATTTTTATACTGTCAGTCTATGGAATCAGATGCTAAAAATATAAAGCGTCCGTATTTAAATTTAGTTTTCTAAAAAACAAACAACTTAAATCTCTAAAAAACAAACAAAAATCTTGACGTTTTGGTTTGAAACTTTTATTCCGCTTAATTTTTTTATCCATTTCTTTTTTTTTTTTTTTCGTTTGTACTTCTGGCACAAGCTTCACATGGACAGCTCTTACTCTGATTGGCTGGTGAGAATGTGATTGACAGCCGCTTGACCAGGAAGCCCTGTCCGGCCCCTGAATGTGGCCAGTGAATCAAAAAGTTAGTCCTGTTGTAGATGGTTTCCTCAGAAGAGCTGAAGCTGTGAAGGGGGGACCAACGGCATGTTGAACCAATTTGATTAGGAGTGAGATGTCACCAAGTTCGTCTTGGAACGGTTTGGAGAAAGAAAGGACTTCCAGATAAATCGTGAAGATCTGTTCAGATGCCTTCAGTTTAAAACTAACATTGTACTTTAAAAAAAACCCAAAGCTTTTAAACTAACTTTGGCATGTCATGTGTTGGAAATTGAAGTGTTTTTTTTGTGCAAAATAACATTTTGAAAGCTTGATTCTGGTCAGCAGCTGTGAAGTTTCCAGCTGTTTATGTGAATCTGCAGTGACAGAGACACCTGATTGGTCGGGAGGTTCAAACGGAACCACCGCTGCGTTTCCACGACAAATTGCGACAGATTGTCCTATTTTTATTTAATTATCTTTAATTAAACAAACTCCATCTTGGAAACTTGCAAAATAACCAAAAGAGAGAAATAAACACTTGAGTAGTTAAAAAAAGAGAAAGATTCTTATTATGAACACATCCTAAAAGCCACACAAACCTTTTAACCTAATTTACATTATATTCAGGAAAACGCGCACATGTCTTTTTTCAAAGGAGCTTAAACTTTGTTCTGGAACATTCTGAGGATTTAATTTCACTTTATCACTGTTTCACATCTAACACTTCCTGTTGTTGCATTAAAATTAACGGTGTGGTATCTGAATAATGATTAAATAAATTGTAATTCCTGCAAATAACCTATCAATTTTGTTGTNAAAAGTAGCTTTAATTAGTGCAACAATATTTTAATATATAACTGAATTAAATGTGAACTAATTATTCAATATTTATTCATATTTAAAAGTGGTATAAAATGTAAAATGTAACTGCATAAAATTATATACATACGTTATTGTTTTCATCATCTTGATTTATTTTGCTACATAATTTGGCAAACTTTGATATAGATAACTTTGAAAAAGAAAGTAAAACATCAACGTCTTTTTAATTGTTTTTTTCCGATGATGTTCCTTTGCGAGGCTGTGATCAGCTGACCTGGTCTGTCACGGCAGAAGATCGTTATTGGAGGATCATTATAACGAAGGATCGTTTTTACCGCGTTTGCTTAAAGTGGATTATTCTGTTAAATTCTTATTAGGTGTAAGATTAAAATTAATAGATGATATGCTCCTCCCAATTCTATGTTCTATACAGTTGAAAGCAAAAAAAAAATTCCATATTTTCTGAAAATACTATTGGTGTTTACGGAATGTGTGTGTGTGGATGTTGCTGTTTGTTAGGTTTTCCGAAAACGCTAGGGACTGACGCCGGGACATTCCAGAACAATCCCCCTGGAGTCTGATCCGTCTCGCTGGAATGTTTGTCTTTCACTTTACTGGAGCGTTTCACCTCCACAACAACAACAGCCCTGCTCTTAAAATACCACCAGCACCCGTTACAGCTATGATTTGTTGGGGACACTTTTCATATTGAGGATTAAAATATTTTGCTACCATTTGCAAATCTCAAAAGCATTTGTTTTATTGACATTGCAATATGAGGACCATCTCAATTCTGAAGTGTCATGTCAAATATCGGCTCTTTTTGGATTTCATGCCACATTCCAAAAAAGATTGTGACAGGAAGCATTTATCCTGAGAAGTTAAATGACCATATAAGGAGCAGCTGGATGACAGATTTGTTTCTTTAGGTGTTTTGGCAACATGATCGAGTATGTGAATGGCAGCTATTCTTCATAAAGCAGTTCCTCTGATTCTGTGGTGAAAAATAGTGGAGCAATATTTGAAAGAAGTTTCACAAGGAGTTTGAAGTTCTCATAATCTGTGGGACATTCACTTGTTGGAGAAGAAGCGTCAAAATGCCACTGAACCTTTAAAGTGACCTTAAACGTTAAGCATATTTTTTAGAATGCCCTGTTTTTAAAACCATGAAAACCTTTTTTTTTTTTTTTAACTCAATTAAGACATTGAAAGACCTATTTCTATCAGGTCCATCAAAGAGCTTTTACTGAAAACGCATATTATCAAGCTTATTTTAATATTTTTATGTATATGTTTTCCTGGAGTTTTTTTTTTTAATCTAGGCATTACACTATTGACAATATTGTAATATAATAACACAATATAGTATGTTTTCTGTTGTACTTAAGTTTTTTTTCTTATTTTTTTTATTTATTTTGTATTTGCCCTCTCAAAAAAATCCATCAGTCTCATCCTCTACGATGCAAATGATCACCCAGAGATTAGAAAGTTTGGAATACATCCTGAATTATAGATTTTATTAATGAAATTGGCTTTAATTTGTTGTGAAACAGCCTATATAAAATCTAAAAATAATGCTATTTGTTCATTTTATTTGAGTAATTATATTGACTAATTATATTGACAATAGCATTTATTATGTCATCTGTTCTGTTTTTTGCAATACCAGCCAATGGACAGTTAGAAATGGTCTCAGTATTACAAAAATGTAAACAACATTTAGATAAAGATAATTGAATATACATTTTTAAATTATTTAAAATTGTCCAGTTTTTGATTGTCTATATTGACAAGTTTCTCTGATTCATTTTACATTTTTTTTTTTTATTTTGTTTATTTATTTAGTTGACAAGCTAGAACTCTCATTAGCGAGAGACTTTTAATTTCTCAGTTTGTTTGTGCAGAGCTTTAATGACAATTTAAGCAATGTGCATATGAACATTATTATGATATATAATGAGAAATTCATACATTTTAATATATAAGAAGTTTTATAAGAGAAATGTAAGCAATGATCAAATAGATGGACTTTCTATGTTTATAAATGTAAGTGTGTGTAATAAAGATTTTAATTTCTCAAATTAATCAAATTATTTTAATTTGAAAATCTTAAGTGAAGAGTAATTGATTTGAAGGGAAGTTTCTCGTGTGTTTCCCAGGCTGTCGATTGGACTGGTTTGGAGATCCAGAAGAGGATGAGCAGCAGCAGCAGCTACAGTGTGACCCTCAGTGGTCCTTCTCCCTGGGGCTTCAGACTTCAGGGGGGCAAGGACTTCAGCATGCCCCTCACCATCTCCAGAGTGAGTGCGCTCATTCTCCTCATCCTGTTGAGAACTTTCACATCTGAGCTGCCTTTCTCGTTGTGTAATTAGTGTTTGAAATAGTGCCGGAATCAGAAAATACATTCTGTAGGGATTCATTCCCCCGAACCCTGGTCCATTGAACCCAATGAGAAAAATTGTCTTGAATAACCAAACTTCTTTAACTTGGGAAAAGTCTTGGTGTTGGGTGTAGGAGTAGGTGTGTTTCTTCAGTGAGAAGACTAAACTTTAAAATGCCCTTAGAAACTACCATTTTTTTTTTTCACACTACAAGGTAATTTTTTTATAAAGCGGTACCCTGATTTACGAAATTAATCTGTGCCGACAAAAATTTCGTTAGCTGAGTTGCTAGATTAAGACCATCTAACCCGGGACATGACTTTATCATGTAAATTCAGACACTTTTTTTTTAATTCTGAAATATTAGTAATAAATGTAATTGGTTACTTAGTACAACAGTTGTTTAGTTTGCTAGTTGTCTTGGCAATTGTTACAGTATAATCAGTATAAGGTACAGTATATAATGCTATACGGACAATCTCACATGAACTGTTACAGCCATCTTGAAGTGACGTCATGCAACTGATGATCATTGTTTTCAAATTTCGAATCAAGATCTTCAGTGTGAGGAAATCTCAAGAATTTGCACGACATCATTTCAAGATGGAGGCTCTACGGGAGGAAATCTGGGAGAATACAAGCTTATTTAACATTTTGGAAGTGTTAACGTTTGCGTGTTATCTGACCAGATTTGGCCAACACAGCTTCAGTCACTCGCACTTGGTTTTGGTATAAACGCATGTTTGGTTTCGACAGTATAATCTGTAATTACTACGTATGATTCAGTTGAACATTTCCTTGAAATTAAATGCACAAAAACGCAAAGAAAAAGCATGAATGGAGGAACAGAGTAAATGTACTTGTTGCCATTTTGGGATTGAATGATTATTGCCAAATAATTGTTTACCAAGACTATGAACAATTGCCAGAAATATGGAAAAAAAAAGCCCCAAGCCAGGTAAAGCCGCCTAGACTTGGGACGTGGAGACGTGGTCGGGAACGCTCTCTGGCGCCTCCATAGGTTGATAAGTTAAACAGTGGTGGGAAAAATATCCTCATCAGCTGTTGGATGTCAACTTGAGTTTGAGCTGCTGCTTTCATAAGTGATTCTTCGTCGTGTTGACCTGGAGTCTGTCGTCCTCGTCAAAGCCTCGAATCCTCTTCCCTGCTGAGATCACATGGCCGCCATTATTGCCGTTGGCTAAGCATTGTGGGATGGAGTGCCCAGTTTTCCTGATCCCATCCATTTTATGGTTTTAAAAGCTTGTTGTTTTTACATTTAACTTTTATCGTTTGGGATCATTGAGCTTTGTGATGTTTTTAAAAGAATGTTTCATGCTTTTATTTGATGAAAGACGTTGTGTGATGTTATTGGAAGCAGCTGGCAGAAGTGTGTCACCTGACCTGTCTGAATTTCTTCTAGCCTGCCGATTGGCTACTGGACTCTGTATTATAATTTCTAGTATTGCAATGCATTTTATAATTTTATTGACACTAAGCCTAGGTTTTTAGGAGTCATGTTTGATTTTTCTAATTGGCTGTTATATAGTGTATTATTATAATAAGGATATTTTATACCTTTTACCTTTATTTTGTGGTTTCAATATTTTATGCATACTGAACAAGATGTTCTTTTGAAACCCATTTTTTTTTTGTTCCTTGTCTGAACTCATTTTGATGACAACATTTTATTAGCTTTTAAAAACGTTTTCTCACGTTCATTCTAATGTTCCAAAGGTATTTCTTTCTAAAACACTTTAACAATTAACTTGATTTATTTTCAAAATTAATATAACGAACTTTTACCAAATTGACTAATTATACCAAGGAGAATAAAAATATTTTCCACATTTGAACTCTTATTTTGCCGCTATCTTGATTTTGGCCCTTTTTTAATTAAATGTTGGTGGTTCAGGAAAATGTGATGATGTTTGGATTCAATTTCCATGTCTTACTTGGGACAGAGCGGATAGAGATCAGGCTAGCCAGGGATTTCACTTTCAGGCCACAGGAAATGAAGCAGGGCGTTCAGTGAACACACTCGTGTGCCATGTAGATGTAGTTATTTCAGTATTTGCCGGTACCGATACTGTGTATAAAAACATGATTTAAATTTACCAGGTAACGGCTTGAGTTTATAGTTTATAATAAAAAAAAAAAAAAACAAGGGGCTAGTTTGGAATTAAGAACATTTATTTAAAAATGAAAAGCATGTTGTTTGCAACATATTACAGAATAAATAATGATTTATTATTACACAAGTTTTTTTTTTCAGTTTGTTGTAAACTCTGCCGCTTTTGACCAAGGGACATCAATAAACATCTTTGCTATTTAGTGCACAATATTTAAATCAACTAACAACATGTTTCTCTCTTCTTGCAAAGTTCTCTGCAGCGTGAGTTGTGTTGGTTTAGAAGCGAACTCTTTGTACTCGTCATCGTGTTGGGATTTTAGGTGCTTGATTAAATCACTCGTGTTAAACGCGCTATTTTTTTGTAAATTTCAGGAGTAGAAATAAAAAGTAGGAGAAAAAATAATTACTCAAGTAAAGTGACAATCCTAACCATTATATATATTATAGTAATATAATAAATATAATAAAATTAATTTTTTTACATTTTCACACATGTGCTTTGAGACAGTTGTAACGGTGAAAAGCGCCTTACAAATGCACTGAACTTAAAATATAAATAAGCCCAAATTCTACTGAAGTAGTGACTTAGTCTTTTTACTTTGTTACTTATTACTTTTGTGACCCGCTGGTGGACACTTGGTTACCCGCTCACCGTATCTACCATCTGAAGTCTACGAGGCAACATCACCGTCTCCATGTGGCTGGTCAACAAAGACCTCAGAAATTCCTCGCGACCCTCATAAGTGCGTCGTTGGATTATCGCCGGACGCTATTAATAGTTTCACTGTTTTCTTCTCCAGCTATTTGGAGCGGTGTTGCTTCTTTTTCCACCCCACTGGACACGTGGACCGGGCCACTGTCCGGCGCGGGAGATAGTGGTACTTCCTGTCGGGTGAGGTTATTTATACTAGTGAGCTGGAGACTGACACCGACAGCCGTGGTTTGCGTGAAAACAGGAGCGAGGCTTTGGTTTCCTGCCCTTATTTGGCTGGAGACGCCTCAGGAAGGTTATCTGGGGTTCTTCTTGATTCATCCCGAAAGACTTTCCTCTTACATCAGCGCTGCGGGATGTGTCCGGGCCTGACGCACTCGCTGTCACTTTCTGCTGGAGTAGAATGGCGTTTCCGTCCTGAGAACTTGTGGTGTCCTTCCACACAGACGTGGTGCGGTTCCTTCAGTCTGGAAGGCTGTGAGAACGGTTATTACTCAGTCTCTTCTGTGTGATTCTGGGGTTTTCAGAGTCACTTGACGTCATCTATTTATTTATGAACCAGTAGCTCCAAGATTTCATGATTCTGATTCTGGTTTTCTTTTTCTTTTTTTTGTATTATTTAGGGTAAAAACTTATGGTGGAAATTTCCAGAAATTTGTGGCAATTTTGATTGGTTCAATTTTGTCACACACACACACACACACACACACACACACACACACACACACACACACTTCGATGTTCATTCTTCTCCAAGTTGCTGAGTGTCTGCGCTCAACAGTTTGAGACTTTTATGCCTTAAATAATCTTAAAATAAGCAGTTGTAGTATTTTAATGAAAAATTGGAGTGTTGGCTTAATAGTGATCTTTTGATTAGATCATCATAATTTCCTGCTTGGATGTATTTTCCTGTGGTTCATCGCAGAATAAACTCGCCAAACCAGAATTAAGTGTTTCAATACTTCCAGGCAATGTAAATTCATACACCTATGCCTGTAGACAATTTCTGTAAAGCAAGTGAGTTTGTAAATGTGGCCACTAGGGGCAGTAACAAAGTTTTCCTGTATTTAACCGTTCAGTGAAGTTACACTCAAACCCGGAGCAGTGGGCAGCTTTAAGATGAGGTCTCGGGGGGCATGATGGGGGTCTTAGGACTATAGAGCCGGACCGGGATTTGAACCTGCAACAACTGGGTGGCAGGTCCGTCTCCCACCGCTGGACCACAACTGCCGCTAACATGCGTGACAGAGTGTGTTCCTCTCGGCGAATTCCAGCGCAGAACACTGATGTCACCCGTGGAACAAATCCAGTCGTGAAAATTCCTGCCTCCTAAATTTGTCACCATCTCAAAAATGTTTGCAACGGTCGCACGAAGCTGTAGACCACATACACGGAGCAGAGAGGAAGGTCAGCAGATGCCGAGGCGCATAAAGCAAGAGGTCACAGACTTTCTAAAGATCTCCGAACTTCACGTGACTTTCAGATTAGCTGGAGATTGGTATGCAGTAGGGCTTGCCGAATATTTCATTATGAGTGAAAATGCATCTCACCGTGAACCCTCCTCTACTGCTACTTCGCGGTTCGACTATCGTGGATTCAGGAATTCACTGACTTTTTTTCATAAAATATGAATAAAATATAAAAAGATTTTTCGAACATTTTGACAAACGAAAACCTTAAATATTTTGTTAATTCCAATATTAATTAGTCATTACTCTTTCCTATGCATTATGCATTAGGAAATCACACTAGCCTGTGATTGGTCTTTTGAGGGCTTCTCTGATTCGCAGCAGCTTGGCTTTTCTCCCACCAGTAGCATCTTCTCGCGGCCACTTTGTTTGACACAGCGAGATTACTGTGTAACTTTAACTGTGCTGTAATATAAGTAAATATGGTGTCCCTTGTTCGCAGAATTTCAGCTATTGTGGCCTTGTACCGCGATAAACGAGGGTTCACTGTACACTGATTATACCTAGACATATTACACTTATTATTCACATGCATATTACACAGATAACATACATGCATATTACACAAACTCTTTGCGTCATATTATACTGATCATACATGAGCATACATGGATTTTACACATTTAATATGCCTGCATATTACATAGATTATTCACAGGCATGTTTCACAAATTATATAAATACATATTACACTGATTATGCACATGCATATTACACAAATTATACATACTTATTGCACTTATTAATACATATTACACAGAACCAGATAAAGAGCTGAAAAGTTGAGCAGACACAAGCTTGTAAGTGAGCAGAAATATATATATATTTAATGCATGTACACCATAATTAGTTGGGTATTTGCTTACTACTAATAGTAAACATTAATAAACTAATAAAAAAACCTAATAATTTAGTAAATATTAAAAATGCATAGGAAGTAGTTGACTTTTGTCAAGAATCTGACTCCTAAGTCTGATATCAATGTTAAATTAAGTACAATCTGTGCAGCTATTTTAAATTAAAAATGTAACTACTTCATTTGTGCTCAATTTATTGTATTCCTATTTATACTTGAGTATTTTTATCGTTTTGTACGTTAAAACTTGCTTGCACAGTGCAGAGGAAGTGCTGCCTCGGATTTGTAAAGCTGATTGGCTGTGAGTGGCTCAAGTTGTCTATCAATATTGTGTGTGTGTGTGTGTGTGTGTGTTTGAGTTATGTAACACATTGCCACAGAGGAAGTGTCCTAATGCATGTAAACGACTGAACCGATCCTCTTGTTCCTCTCCGTGCCACTGTAGTGATGGAGAACAGGCTTTAATGCTGTGTTCCTCGGGCTCTGGACAGCAGCTGACGCTCCTGCTTGTGGAAAAATGGTGTGATGTTGATATTACCATGGTCACGGTCCCGACCCGACCCGACGCCACAGAGCCGTCTTTGTCTGTCCAGAAGTCACATGATCACGCCGCTGTGCAGAACAGACTCCGGACAGTAGAATAGTCGCTTCGTTTTCTAGTGTCTGTTACAATTACAATTACTGTTACAATACGTGTTACAAATAAACATATCTGTCTATTGTATATTAATATTTATGTAGTTAAATGTGTATAGTTAATATTAATAGGCTACAGTAAAATGGATTTGCCATCTTGATTTCTAATGACATTTATTGTTGTACAATATATAATGTTTGTTCATAAACACACACACACACACATACTGTACACTCATTCTACAGTACTTATATTGTGTTCTTAGTGGGTAAATAAAAATAATGGCAGACAAAATTCCTTATAGTCATAGCTGATCATAATCACAGTAAAATGTTGAGGCTGTTAAATTTGATTTATTGTTTTGTTAACAGGGACAGTTTTGCCTTTATAAAACGAAATTAAATTATACATTTTTATTACATATTTTCATGTGCAGCACTTTGTATCGATTAACTTTGTGTAAAAGGGCTTAATAAAGTTACAGTTTTAAAATAAGTATAAAATAAAAAGTAAATAATAAATACAAAAAAGTTGCAGTTTCCGCTAAAAAAAACAAAAATATTCTGCAAAACTTGAATTTGTATATTTTTATATACGTATTTCTACAATTCGACATGCAGGAGAATTCCGAGTTTGGAAAATTGTATACGTACTGGACTGTGTCCCGCTCTGTGATTGGCCGGTCTTTAATCCAGGGGGTGTGTCCACTAGCATTGTGTCCAGCTCCCTGTGACCCAGAAATGGAGTAAGTAGTAAAATGGACATATGTGGGCAAAAAATCGCTGAATCATGTCTGGGCAGTGTTGCATCGTGGGAAAGCTGCGGCGATGAAGCAGGACGAGGAGTTTGATTTAAGCTTCCGTGGTTCTTTCTCCAGTTTGTTTCTCTAGTTCAGTGACATATGGACCGTTGGAGAGTTTTCTCAGCCAAATTTACTGTTCGCCATCTTTCACTCGGCCGCAGCGGCAAGACTCTATTTTAACTCTGTTCTCTAAGGAATATGTGTGTGTGTGTGTGTGTGTGTGGGCCTCAAAAATCCAGCTGTGCCTCGAAACAAGCAGACAGCCCCCCCCTCCATATTTGACCTTTTGACCTTTAACCCGATCCCCAAGAAACTGGAGGAATCCGTCCTGAGCTGAACCGCTTGTTTGGGCTGAGCTCGGCGTTTTAGCCACAGAGGTGGAGAGAAGAAGAGCTTTAAGTTCTAATCTCTCGCTGAAAGCCGATGTTTAGTGTTTAAGTGGCATTAGTTGTGTGTGAGAAACTCCTGTCAGAAGAAAATGGCCCGCAGGAAACGGATTGTTTGCCTTCTTTGGGGATAATTGCGCGTGATTGGTGGGCGCTAAGGCGGATGGATCCTGAGGGAGTGATGTCATTCGCGCAGGAACGACAGGACGGTGAATCACGAGATCGCCCTGCTGATACACGACAAAGCTTGTAAATGACGCAACATCGTCATGGTGACCGTGCAGATTTGACTCAAGTGTTTGTCTCAACTTCTGACATGTTCCGTCAGATTCTCGGCGCCGTAACTTGCGTCAGCTCTTTATTATTCCCTCTCACGAACCGCAATAAACTTTTAAATATAAGGATACACGCTATTGTTACATAAGTCGACAGTTTTTTATCCAGTTAAATGTTTGATGTTCTCTTTTCGGAGATGATATCTTGACCTTTTAGTGTGGATTTTCGTAAAAGACAAGTAAAAAGCATTTTTACAAGTGCAATAATCTTGCACCATTTTTTTCATTTTCCCTATCAAAAAAACCCTTTATTGACCCTTTTTCAGAATAGTCTAATAAATGTTACATATACC
>SOMO01000196.1:201741-212307 GCA_028128575.1 Paedocypris carbunculus | reverse complement strand
TGTACATACAGTGACATTTTTTATTTGATTCCTAGAGCATTTTGTATTGTTTTTTTATTTAATTACCGTATTATATATTTTAGCTATTTTTATTATTATTATCAACATATATTTTAGTCACTGTATTATATTTAAATTATTGTACTATTTGTATTTCTTTATTTGATTACTAGAGTATGTTGTATTGTTTTTGTATTTAATAAATCAGTATTTAATCAGTATTAATCAGAATTACCTATTTTAGCTACTATCATCATCAACAGGTTTTAGTTGCCGTATTATATTCATATTAAATTACTGTACTATATTTGCATGTAATTACTGTTTTATATATATTTGTATATTTATTTCCAGTCACTTTATTAATTCTACCGCATTCACAAACAGTGTAATATTACAGATGCACTTCATTATGTTCAACCATCTTTGCCAGTATTTTATTTCTGCTGTTACAGAGACGTTTTTCACGTTATGTTTTTTCGTATTTGTTCCACAATTGCTTTGTATGGTTGTTATATTGCTTTTATCTGTCGTGCTATACGTTCTAAACACTGATATGAACCGGGGCGTTTAATGACGAGCCCGAGGAAGAGAGCGAGCTGATGGCTGAACTTCCTCTGGTTCAGAAAAGCAGGACCACAGTGACACTCGCTATATAAAACATCACAAACACACGCGAGAAACGCCGTAACGCCGCCCACCTCACGCCCACGTGCCACGTCTGGCCCGTAAAGATCTCACCACCGAGCATGTGTCGCCAAGACCAGCGCCAGAACACGTTCCTCACGCAACCTCAGCAGCAAAAGCAGTGTTCCTTGCAATTTCGTTGACGAAATATTTTCTTTATCGTCTTCGTCAACGATATTTTTTCCCCTGACGAAAACGAAACGAGAACTATATAAAAACTCCCGCTCAGGGACGAAAACTAGAACTACATTTATTGACACTTTCGTCAACGAATAAAAACTAAACAAAAATGCCTTTCGTGACGACGTCCAATCATAATCCAAGCTTGTGGAGAAAGGCGGGTACAAACTCAAAGAGAACCAATCAGGACACGGAGGGTTTATTATAGAGTTATAGAGGCTTTATTCACCGTGCAACCATTTGTTACTTATAAACGTGATGCAATTATAATTAATTTATTTTACTGTATTTATTTTCCTCTTTGCTGAGGTTTAATTTATGAGAATATATTTATTTGATTTGAAAGAAAAGTTAATAAAAATTCAAAAGTTCAAGAAAAAAGTTTTTCCAAATAAGGAAGATCTTTGTAAATATTTTATATGTTCATAATAACTACGTATTCAGATTTCTTCGACATACCAAATTTGGTAAACATTTAGAATATATAGCACCTATATTTTCGTTGACTAAATCTATACTGTCATTTAGTCGACTAAAATTAGACAAACTAAAAAACAGGTCGACTAAATTGGGACTAAAACTTAAGTGAGTTTTGGTCAAAAGACTAGGACTAAAACTAAATTTTAGAATCGTTGTCAAAATGAACACCGTTCAACAGTGAAGAGAGACGGCCGCGTGATTTCTACTCTGTAAATAGAACTGTAAACTTCACCGTCAGAGTCACGTGATCAGATTCACGCCATCAACAGTTGGTTTGAAAAAAAAAAAAACAGAGTGTGAAAATGACCTCATGAACGCTTCCAACGAACTCGGACTAAAAAAAGAAATGGATATTTTGGTGAACGGCAGAAGTGAGAAACGTGGTCACTTGGCGACAAAGGAACCATCAACAAATGCCGTTTCCATGAAGTGTGTGGGTGCCATGTTGGCGCATCAGTCGTGCCAATGCTTTATGTTTTATTCTTAAATCCTGAGATTATTCTTCTAACTTTTAATTATTCTTCTATTCTTCTATCTTCTAACTGTCCGTCACGTTCTAATGAACTTTAAACATAAGAGACCCAACGGAATGTTCTGAATGCTTTACTGTACAGGGTAAATCACACTGTAAAACACTGTAAAACCAGTCAATCCCACCACTGATTAACTAAACGGCCAGTGAAAATTCCCAGTTTCGTAATTTAAGAGGTTTGATTGGATTCTTCCGTCTGCGGGTCAGATGCTTTGGATCGTGTCGAGTCTCAGCCAGTTTCAGGCTTAGAGTCTCTCCAGCTCCCCAATCCTCCCAGTTTGAGAAGGATTATCCGTCTCTGCGTGTTTACTGAGATGATACCAGCACAAACAAATCCCAATCGGAGAAATTCCCCATATGGAAATGGCAGAGTGGAATTTCTCGCGCGTCTGTGTTCGTCTCGTGAAACGTATCGTGACCTTCAGAGTGTCAGATCTCCACGGTTTCCACAATAATACACACACCAGTCGCTCTTGCTCACGTTTCTGTTTCCTCTCCACAAAACAAGCTGTTTCTAACTTTCCAAAGACGCTTTTCACCCTTCAACCGTTGCGAAGGCCAACACACGTCTGCAGCTTCTCCAGACTGGAAGGTCTTCATCAGACGCCTGTGTAAGGTGTAGATCTGCGGTGCAAACACTGCCGCGTGTGTGTGGAGTCATAAATTAGGTGTGTGTGATGTCTTCTGGGTGATTCAGACCTCAGGCCTCCTCACATTCCTGAGGACGCACGCAACCAAAGTGCAAAACTCAGACATTAAGAATGAAACTAGACCACTTCATCACGCCAAACCTCAGCAAGAGCCAATACAAACGCCCGAGTGTGTGTGTGTGTGTGTGTGTGTGTGTGTGTGTGTGTGTGTGTGTCACTGTTGGNTACTGTGCTTGAAAAAAAAAGTGCACTTTAAATTAAATCTGCTCAAATAAATACTGATCGTGACTCTAATTTTACAAGTATGAATTGTGACTATTTTGACACCACAATCTAATTGGTTTGAGCAAAACTCAATTATTCAGGGGCTGAACAGAACACACTTTTTAAAAACACATCAAAGCTACATTTTTTTTACCTAATTATCAGAATCATTTGATTATGGATCAAAGCAGACAGGACTATTATTCCAGAATAGACTTAGAGAGTTACTGATAAAAATGTGAAATTAATCCACTGTTGTCAGACGAAAGCGCTCATGGACAGACTGCAGAAGATCATTTCATCTGAAGGACGCTTCAAAAACCTGAGGGAAACGCTGAAGAAGTAAGCGTGTGTTTGTGAGTCTAGAACATCCTGGATTCTTACGCTCTGCTGCCCTTCTGTCCACAGTTGTAACCCGCCGTGTGTGCCATATCTGGGAATGTATCTGACCGATTTAGCGTTTATCGAAGAAGGAACGCCCAACTTCACAGAGGAGGGTCTGGTCAACTTCTCCAAAATGAGGATGGTAAAGAAACGTTTTTACAGCTTCCTGTCTGAGAAGGAACTGCTGAGGAATGAAGCATTCAAGGGAAATCAACTAAAAAGTTGAAATCAACTTGATTTTAATTTAAATGTAGACTGCATAAACGTGAGATAATTCCTATTTTAAGTTCAAGTTCAAGTTCATTTATATGAACTTTTTAGGTCCATGGATTTTTGAACCATTTGATTTGGTAGTTGTGGTCCTTAGTAATTGTACCAACGTTCCTCCTGACGTCATTTATGCACCAAAATGTAATCTGTATGGGTTTATATAGTCTTATCATATTGTATTTAAAAGCAATGATATGAAAAAACACGTTTTTTATGTGTCTTTGTATGTTTAATAATTTATTCTTTTAGGCCATTTTTTACCTTGATTTTAGTAACAATTGAATGCTTTATTTTTCATTGCATTATTTTAAAAACACAATTACACGTAATTTATAATTACTAAACTAAAGCTGTAAACCCACTTTGATGACTGAACGATGGGTCATTTGCTGATCTGTTTTTCAGCTGATTGACAGGAAAATCAAAGAAAAAATGATTATATACCGGTATATTAACATAAAGTACATAACTGTATCTACATGACAGAAATATCATGATGTCAGTGGATTTGTTTTCAGGGAGGACGGATCCAGTTGAAGGGAGCCATGAAAAAATTAAATAATAATAAAAAAAACAAAAAAAAAAAAAAAAAAAAAAAAACTAAAATAGCAAATGCGCAAAAACTACAAAACTAATTAGTTCCTATAACTACGACTAAGAAAACTTTACTTTGCTTTAAACACTTAAACTTTTATCTGTAGCTATTGTGATGTCTGACACACAAACCCCATTGTGGCTTTTCTTCTGGCCACCCCAGCATCCCCAAAAAAATCCTCTGAGATGAATAACGTGAAAAGAATGAAATGAATAAATGATAAATGTCCTTCTCTGTGCAGATCTCTCACATTATTCGAGAGATCCGACAGTTTCAGCAGGCGCCGTACAGGATTGAGCTGCAGACCAAGGTAGAACATTCCACTCAACGCTCTTTAATGGAGAGAAAACGAATGGATTTCTTTTGTCTTAGGTCACACACTTCCTCCTTGATAAGACTCTGGTAATGGACGAGGACACACTCTATGAGTTATCTCTGAAAACGGAACCCAGACTCCCACCGGCACCCTGAAGCCCTCACGACGCTCACAAACTGGTCATAATGAGCATAGTATTTATTCTAAATGAATCTTGAATGGGTTTTCATCATTTTTATACTAAAAGCTCAGGTTACATGTGCCTTGCTGTGTAAATAGGATGTACAGTTTTTAAGTATTTTATAGTCAATTAGTCAACCTGAGAATCTCGGTACAATTTTGAGCTTAATGTGAATTGTACGTTTGTGTGTTTCAATATTTGGCCATATTGAATATAATACGAAAGTACGGTACATCATTTTCGTTTTCATATTTTAGTTCTGGTTCCATTATAATGAGTGTGTAATGTGTAGTGTTTGAATCACATTTTCACTTTATTCACACCCACTGAAGTGTGTAGATCCATATTTCTAACACAGACACGCATTTTTTTATGTTTTGACCTGCGTCCGATTTCACATTCACATTCTGTCTGTGAGTTTTAACCGTTACACACCTAGAAAATACACAGTTACCTTTTGTAGATTTATCATGTGCATCATTTTGTTTGAGCACTTTTGCGTCTAGATGATTTATTAGTGATGAGTTGCAGTGTCTCTTTTGTTGAATGGCAGTCTCTTCCCCGATAATAAACCGTGTCTGCGAGTAAAAGTGCTGCTTGTTCTTTGCTCGATCAGACCACACGTTGTGAGATTAAGTGGTTTTAGAAGGTCTGCCACAGCCGCTCTCAAGGGCGAAGCGGACGACAGACGTGGGTTGCGACCTGCCACTTACATGGAAGAGGATTGGCCATCAGGTTGCTTCTAATCCCCATATCCAGGCAGGAGCAGCCGTTTCCCCTCAGACCGTGAGCTTCAGGACTGTCTGCGGCACCGGAGGAGACTCCACAGGTAAGACAACCTTCTCTCTCTAGTCATTTCATCATTCCTGTGGCTGAATATCGGACACTGAAATGGCTGCGTATGGACTTTTCCTCTAATCTGACGGACTCCTGAGAGTGATATGCTCACCAACAGGTTTAAAAGTCTTTTAAAAAGAGTGAAACTGGATTTTGAAGGCTGCTTNGCGCCTTTCACAACACACAAGGATTTTACAGGACACTTTACAGGATGAGAACAACATCGTTAAAATAAATAAATGCCTCCATCCATGACTGATGACCTTGTCTTCCTCCACCAACAGCGTCAATCCTTTCCAAACCTTGATAGTCAACCAGACGGTGAAGATGGCAGCTGCATTCGCCAAAGTGATGTCGGGCCGGAGCGGTCTGCTCATGGCGAGCCTGGGAGCCGGTGTCCTGGCGGGGGGCTACTTACTGAGTGATAGTGCTACCATCTCAGCAGACAAAAAGAGGAAACTCTACCCTCCCAGGTACCCAGTCCGTTAATACTCACACGGAATGTGTGGACGCTAGTCCGTGCTCTGGTCAAGAAGGTGGCTTTACCATGAGAATCCAATGGAAAGGTAGNTCTGATGGTCAGATTGTCTATCTATACTGACTGACCAACAGACCGATTCTAGTCTACTTTCTAGAATAGTATGACAGCAAGTCTTCTCACTTTCAAGAGTCACTTAAATAAAAACAATCTATTTGGCGTTGTGGATTGACATGGTTTCTCACTGATTTCCCAAAGCGCTGACTTCCCTGACCTCCGCAAACACAACAACTGCATGGCCACCGCTCTGACCCCGGCCATTTATGCCAAACTGAGGGACAAGATCACTCCCAACAACTGGACCTTGGACCAGTGCATCCAAACCGGTGTGGACAACCCTGGCCATCCCTTCATTAAAACAGTGGGGATGGTTGCTGGTGACGAGGAGAGCTATGAGGTAACCATCAAACGCCCAGCTTGGTTTAGTTTCAGCTACGTTATATTGACCATAAATATCATCTGTAGCTACCGTATTTACATGATTATAAGCACCCCTTAGATGAACATTAGTAATAAATAAAATTAAATTCATGGTGACTTTCCAAAAACAGAATTCTGGATAAATACTTCTCCAAGTACTTCTGTTAGCAAACCTTATTTGTGACTCTTTTACTTGATTCGTTGCTNGAAAAAATGGCTGTATATTTTTTTACGTTTTCATAATTCATTGACCAATAGACTGGTATTATAATCATTCTCGTTTTCTTTGTATAGAAATATAATTCTAAATGTAATTAATACTTATATCTCTTCACCCGTTCTAACTCTTTCTTCATTGGTCTTTGCTGTTATTTGACGTCTGCAGGTGTTTGCTGAGATCTTTGATCCGGTAATAAAGGAGCGGCACAACGGCTACGACCCCAGGACCATGAAGCACGTCACTGACCTGGACGCCTCCAAGGTGAAGACAGACCTTTGTTTCCAGATTATAATTGTGGCTTATTTATGAAGAGCTCGTGAAGGCCATTAATTATCATCCATCTCTGTTCAACTGCTTTTTCATTTCTGGATCATGGGAAGATAGTGTCAATCCCAGCGGCTCTGGGTGTCAATCACAGAGTGGAACACACACACACACACCACACACACTGATAACAGCTGCCCACTGTGTGTAAATTCACTGGATGGTTAAATGCTAAATTTGATACGGCCCCTAGTGGCCATATTGACACACTCGCTTTACTTTACACAAAAGTCAAAGCCACCGCTGAAGATGCCAGAGCCCCGCCCATGCTGCCTGTAGGCGTGTCATGTCACACAGTATTCAGAGGCGTTGAGTAGTTTTGAAGCACATAATCTGCATCACCTTTTGTGAGGAGCAAGAGGAGAAGCAGGACTTTTCGACGAGTGGATTGTGTTGTTCTGTCTCACAATCTAACATGTTAGAAAATTGCGAGATTTCCTTTGGCCTTATAGAAATATCAATTTGCATGTTGTCTGCATAGCAGTGAAAGCGAGGTCCGTGCTTTCTGATGAAATCTTCTAGAGGAAGCATATAAAGTGAGAACAGGATTGGGCCGAGGACTGAGCCTTGTGGGGCTCCATATTTGACTCTGTGTCTAGGTGATGAGGCTCCATTGGCACGGACAAAATCATAAGACACGCGTGAGTCAACCATCTTCAAGCTGTAACAGAGGCGTTCCTTTCTTCTCAGATAACATCAGGCATGTTTGACGAACACTACGTCCTGTCCTCCCGCGTGCGTACGGGCCGCAGTATCCGTGGTCTGAGCCTCCCCCCGGCCTGCAGCCGGTCCGAGCGGCGCGAGGTGGAGCGTGTGGTGATCCAGGCCCTGGCCGGGCTGAAGGAGGACCTCTCTGGACGCTACTACAGCCTGACCGAGATGAGCGAGCACGAGCAGCAGAGACTCATCGACGTGAGTTGTCTTTCTGTGGTTGGCTGACACACCAGATGATCCTGAGCTCTCCTTTCCACGCTGGCACGCATCAGGAGCATTTCCTCTTCGATAAGCCTGTTTCTCCGCTGCTCACGGCCGCAGGGATGGCCAGAGACTGGCCTGATGCTCGGGGCATCTGGTAAGAGCGCAGGTTGTTTTCTGTTATTCCCTTCTTTTCCTTTGTTGCAATAGGCCCATAGTAGTGGAAACAATACTTAAGTGAAAAAAAAGTTTTTTTATTATAAGTTACAAGACACCAATTCCAAGAAGACTTAAGTAGTAAAGTATCCCATTTTAAAAGAACTCAAGTATTTTACTCTTGAATTTAGACTCAAAAGACACAAAGATATGTGGAAAAACAAGAAACTCTTTATTTAAGAGGTTTTATTTCCTAATTTTGAAATTATATGTAATACCTTTATGCTTCAAAATGGCAGAACAACAAAGATTAAAAAAAAAACATAGTCAGTTTCAGTCCAACTGCAATGAGCAAAAAAGTGCAACCGCTATTTGCCGTTGACATGATTTAGCTGATTAATCGCATGCAGTACTTTCAACATCCTGCAGATGGCAGTATTGCCTCAAGAAATGAACCACGGTTGAAAAAGATGCCGACTTGTTGCACACCTTCACAATGTAATAAGTAACGATAACTGTAAAGTAGTCAAGTAGAGTCAAAGTAGAGTAAAAGTTGCTTATATTTTTCATACTGAGTACATGTACAAAGTAGCCAGGAAATACTTAAGTAAAGTAACAAAGGCATTTACTCAAGTACTTTACACCATTGCTTCTGATTGACAATCCCTTGTATTAGTGGATACGAGAGGCATCTTGTCAGGTTTCGAGAAGTTCTTAGCCTGACCCAACGGAGAAGACCTCCACACGCTCACACTTCACTTCCACTGCTGATGTCTGTCTCACTGGGGTTCACAGGCACAATAACGAGAAGACCTTTTTGATATGGGTCAATGAGGAAGACCACACTCGTGTCATCTCCATGGAGAAGGGAGGAAACATGAAGAGAGTGTTCGAGAGGTTCTGCCGAGGACTCAAACAGGTAAAGCTGGCCATCTTCTGGCTCTGTGTATGAAGGTGTTACCATTCCATGTACAGTGGTACCTCTACTTACAAAATGTGTTTGACACAAATTAATGTCGTAAGTAGAAAATGTCCTAACTATTACAAGCCCCAAAAAAAAAAAAAACAAAATTTAGTAATAATTGTAATAAAATAACATGTTACAAAACAGTTTTTGTAAGCATTTCTCGGACTTAAGCAAAGAATAAAAATCTGTTTCATTTACCTTTCGAGTTCAGAAAATTCAGAAATTCTCAGTACAAAATAAAGGTCCGTTCGTTAACACCGTTTCGGGAACAAGATCTCTGTTTCATGCAAAACTCATCTCCCTGCACGCTAGCGGTGAGAAAAAGATTGGCTTAATACATTAAGTAAGATTGTCTCTACAACATTTGGCCTTTTGTATCTTGAAACAATTTTGTAACTAGAGACAATATTTCCTCAAAGATGTTCTTCGTAAGTGGAAACGATTGTTAGTAGAGACATTCGTAAGTTGAGGTACCAATGTACTTGATGTTCTAAGCTGTAGAACAGGAGAACATTCTTTCTTGGGCTTGACTCCAGACGCACCATGATCGAGTCACAGACTGTAACGTGTGTGTGTGTGTGTGTGTGTGTGTGTGTGTGTGTGTGTGATCTTCTGGACAGGTGGAGCAGCTGATCCAGGAGCGTGGCTGGGAGTTCATGTGGAACGAGCGTCTTGGCTACATCTTGACCTGTCCATCTAATCTGGGCACGGGCCTCAGGGCTGGAGTGCACGTCCGCCTGCCCAAGCTCAGCAAGGTAACCATAAATCACCTCAGAACTGATTAAACTGGGAANGTGTGTGTGTGTGTGTGTGTGTGTGATCTTCTGGACAGGTGGAGCAGCTGATCCAGGAGCGTGGCTGGGAGTTCATGTGGAACGAGCGTCTTGGCTACATCTTGACCTGTCCATCTAATCTGGGCACGGGCCTCAGGGCTGGAGTGCACGTCCGCCTGCCCAAGCTCAGCAAGGTAACCATAAATCACCTCAGAACTGATTAAACTGGGAATGCTGAGGCTAAATCTGCTGAAGGACCCTCGCTTCGGCAAGATCCTGGACAACCTGCGGCTGCAGAAGCGCGGCACTGGAGGAGTGGACACGGCCGCTGTGGGAGACACCTTCGACATCTCAAACCTCGACCGGCTCGGAAAATCTGAGGTAGGTCACTCGCGACTGACATGTTCTCTCCTGNGTAAGGCCACCGTACTTTTCCTCAAGTATGGTTTACTTGACACCTCTGCTGGTTTCCAGGTTGAGTTGGTGCAGCTGGTGGTCGATGGCGTCAACTACCTCATCGAGTGCGAGAAGCGGCTGGAGAAGGGCCAGGACATCAAGATCCCAGCGCCGCTTCAGCAGTTCAGAAAGTGATGCTGATGGCAGAACATCAACTCTCCTTCAACCACAAACAGAAGGTCTTATCTCTAAACCAAGCTCCAATAAATGATCTATAAATCACAAGCCAGGACTTCTTTCTTCTCCAGCATGGCTAGTTTGAGCTAAACACGCTTTTCTCTCGTTAAGAAATTATGAATGTGTAATTATGAATAATAACAACGACCTTCCTGCTTTATCTCGGTGCGGTGAAATGTGATAAGGAAGTTATTGTTTCCTATTATTTAGAGACACTCACCAAATTCAATTCAATTAAAAAAAA
>SOMO01000196.1:183331-200919 GCA_028128575.1 Paedocypris carbunculus | reverse complement strand
GTGTGTGTGTGTGTTAAAAGATTGGATTAGGCATCAGTATCGGATCAGGCTGAACATTAAATGCCTTTTATTGGACCAGGAATCAGAAAAATGATAGACAACCCTAATTTATACATGTAGACACACACAGAATAATGTAGACATCACCTCAATAAATGTAGACTTGTTTAATTGAAAATCCTACATCGTGTCTATTTTTTCAGCGTAAGGGTTTAGCAAACCAGTTGAACGTTCCAGCGTGTGTGTGAAGAAACCACCAATAGCACGTCAGAGATTCCAGCTTTATATTAGGATCAATATATTAGTGACAAACAGTTGGCAACAACTCCATNAATAATGTAGACATCACCTCAATAAATGTAGACTTGTTTAATTGAAAATCCTACATCGTGTCTATTTTTTCAGCGTAAGGGTTTAGCAAACCAGTTGAACGTTCCAGCGTGTGTGTGAAGAAACCACCAATAGCACGTCAGAGATTCCAGCTTTATATTAGGATCAATATATTAGTGACAAACAGTTGGCAACAACTCCATGAGCTTCAAAGGAGGAGGGCGAGAGAACAATCCACCTTGTTCACGAGCGAGAAAGTAAAAGAAGTGAAGCAGAAAGAAAACATGCCACTCGCCTGGAGGAACGCAGAGATAGAACTGAACGCGAGGATGAATCGTGTGTGTGTGTGTGAAAGTGCAAACGTTTCACTCGTCTTCATCTACGCGGCTATAAAAACACAAGAGCTGTCGCGCGGCAGACGCCACAAACCAGACACGTCTGCGCACGAAAAGGACAAAATAAAACAAACCACCATCAAACGTTCACCCCTCCCCCCCCGGCCACGCCCTCATTCTGCCCCAGCCAACCCTCTCGTCGCATCTCATTTGCATATTCCCCGACCAGACGTCAACGATGAGCCAGGCCGCACCCACGGCTCAAGAAGGCGTGGTCTGAAGCGGCTCTACGGGTCACGTGACCAAGAATGAGAGGCTCCGATTGGAGGGCAGAAGTGGGCACAGGAGAATCGAGGGCAGCGCTGGGCTTGGGCATCAGTCCACCGGCCGCTTCTCACCATGCTTCTTCGTGAACTCCTCGGCGTTCTTGAAAAACCTCTTGCGGTCCTTGGAGTATTCCTCCGCCAGGTCGGCCCGCAGGGGATGCTCGGGCTGGGGGTCGTTCACCAGGGCGATGAGGGACTGGATCACTGGGGAGAAGACGACACACAGGACGTGAAGCTCGGGACTAGGGATGCTCCATATATCGACAAAATATCCTTATCGTGATAATAGGATGCGCGATACCCATATCGCAAACGGTTAAAAATATCGGACCTAGCGGATCGATGCAAAAGTGGTTTATTTGCAATAAACAAACATGGCTGGATATGTTTAAAAAATATCCCACATAACTATTATTTTTTATTTTTTATTTAAAAAAAAAAGGCAAGGCAACATATGTCGTTTAAAAGATGCTCATTTTAAGAAAGTCTTGGTGATTGTACTGTTATAAGACCTGAACACTTTGTTTAATATTTTGCATTATTTATTAGTACTTATTAGTTGTTAAAAATATGCTCATGTTGATCTTGATGATTGTGTGTTTATACTGTATGTGTTTTTACTGTATGTGAATAAAATGTAATGTTTGAGAGCATTAATGTAATGTTGAATGCATTTTATCTTTGCAAGTCTATTGGTAATAATCATAAATCAATATATCTGCTGAGGTTTTTAGTCTTAATGTTTGCCTCCTAATAGACAGTTTTTAGCCCAAATTAAGCTCAATTTGATTAAAAACATATCGCCTGTTTATTTTAGCAACATTTTAGTCACCAGTAGCTTTACTTTTTAGATAGTTTGGGGTTTTTCTTATATGTGAATATGTTATATCGCAAGCAATATCGTTATCGCAGTATTCAACAGCAATATCGCATATTTTTTCAATATCGTGCAGCCCAATTGTCCTCAGGTGATGCGTGGAGGCGGAGCACCTTGGTCGGTTTTGGTGGCGGGTTTCCAGTTCTCGGCGCTGATGACGGGCAGACACACCTGACCCTTCTCGTCGATGTTGGGGTGGTAGATCTTGGTCTTGAAGGTGATCTTGGGAGGTTTGAAGGGGTATTCCGCCGGGAAGGTGATCTCGATCCGGAACGCTCCTTTGTCGTATGGCGGGTTGTCCTGTGGGTGGTGAGGTTTCAGTCATGGAGCTGGCATCAGCGGCCAGAACATACTCACGGGAACGATGAGTCCTTGCCAGCTCAGGATGTTCGACTCGTCCACTTGAATGTTGCGAAAGTTTTTCATCCCTGACTTGCGGATTTCATCAAGCTCCTGGGAAACACAAAACGGGAATTTTGTTCCTCTGCCTTGTGTTAACTACTGTGTGTGTGTGTGTGTTTTAAAAAGCAACAGACAAGGCACCTAACTGTAAAAATTATTCCATTACAAGTTACCAATTCCAAGAAGACTTGAGTAAAAGTATCCAACTTCAGTATTTTACTCCTACTGAATTTAGGGGCAAAAAACACACCAAGAAATGTGGAAAAATAAGAAACTCTATTTGAGAGGTTGTATTTCCTACTGTGGAAATACAATGTAACACCTCAATGTTTCAAAACGGCAATTTGAGATTTAAAAAAAAAAAGTCAGTCTTAGTCAAACTCAAATGAGCAAAAAAAGTAAATCGCTAATTCACGTAATTTAGCTGATAAATATCATCCAGTACCATCAGCAGCCTACAGATGGCATTAACGCCTCTTCTGGACACGACATCAATCTCAACTGAAAAAACTGCTGATGTCCATTCAAATGTAGTGAAGTAAAGAGTACAGATACTCTATCACAAATGTAGTCAAGTAGAGAGTAAAAGTTGCTTATATTTTTGATACTAGTACAAACTAGCCAAAAATACTTAAATGCACTAACAAAGTCCATTTACATCACTGAATTTGGAGGTTGTGAGCTATTTTATCAACATATTTCATAAAATGTTATCATATTATATTTTATGCAAATTATTTTCACAAAAATCACGACTTTCCAATAAGTAAATGACGGGCAAAGAAGACTAGCGGACCGTGAAGAAGACTCGTTATCAGCCGAGTCGTATTAAACAAGTTTAGATTTATATAATGTTATAAACAAGTCTTTATGAGACACGGGTAACAGAGGAAGAACTAGTTTAATATTAACAAGCACTTCCTGTTTCTTCGTGTTTGATACGGCGGCACGCGCTACGTTCAGCTCACTTCTACACACTTTTATTCTTTCTCGTCGAGATGTGAAACTTTCACCTGAATTCGGTTCTAATCTCGAAGTTTGATTGTTCGTGTCAAGGAAAGTGTGATTTGAGTGATTATAAATAACGTCATCAGATCAATCACCGTTGACATTTATTTGACGTCCGTTTCAATCTTAAGGTTTAACTGAAACACGGGCAGAAAGCTCTTCATCATCATCCTCGTCAGTTTCCACCGCGAGTTCGACCAAACTTCACTTGTTGGAAGAGCAATAAATCAGCCCAGTAACTTTACTGTGGCTCGAGTAAAGCTGAAAATCAATCTTTCGTTTTAGTTCATACATGATTTTCGACTATTTACCTTGTGCAGTCGCCTGCTCGCCGCCATCTTGAATTTGACCAACCCACAATGCATCGCGCTCGCGCGTCACTTCAGCCTAGCAATAAGCGAATAATAATGTGGCAAATTTTATTTTCTCGCTTTTATGAAAAATAAACGATTTAATTTTTTTAAAATGTATTATTAAATCATAACCTATGAAATTATCCACGTATTTGGGTGTTTTTGGGTCCAGCAATTCAAAAGTATTAAAGACACCGGATCTGTAATCGGTTTGGTATTTTTGTCATTTTAAATACTTTTTCAGTGTTTTAGATTTTCCGAAACACATTGTTGTGCACATTTTATGCATTATTGTACGGATCCTGCTGTCTCGATGAATCATAGAGAAGTGAGAAGTGAAACCAAAATTAAACAGCCCTTCCGTTTTAAATTGTCTCTTTTCAAACGGCTGCTGTTACATATTTTATTTAGAGGCTGCATTTTACTATTCCGATTGTTTCTTTCCGATTACTCCAAAAAAGACCGAAAAATCCGATTTCTAAATTGCATTTTTACGAAGAAAGTGAAACGTAAAGAACCACGTCGTACAGTAGAAAAGTCACGGTAACACTTTTTGAGAATGGACATGTATTATGCTTTTTAATTATTAATTGTTTACAGTCTATGCATTTGTTGTACAGTCTAATAGAGGGGTAAGCTATTGTGCTAATATCTTGTACACAGCCTGTGCTGCCCTCATAATGAGGCTTAAATAAAGATTTAGTAACAAATAAATACGTTTTTGCAGCTCTGCTTGGTCTAATCTGACTGTCTGAACCTTGTTTCTAGAGAAATTGCGCAATATGTCCTCTAGATGGCGCGAGAGTATTTTAATTTTCCATTGCTCTGCATGGCCGCATATAACGCTCATTCAAATTATAGTTTCGCAAAGGTCTCTATTTGTGATTTTCTTTGTACAATTTGAATTACGAAATTCGCGGTCAAAACAATAATTAAAACTAAAGATATAACAGTTTGCACACATTAGAGTTTCACGTACTCAATAGCAATGAAATCACTAGAATCCGGATTTGTTTATCTCCGCTTCACGCATCACAGGGTTTACGTTAAACACACAGTTTCAACTGAAGTGGATACATTCTACAGATAATTACATTTCGCGTATTGTGACAAATCACGTGACCTCAGCTGACTTCATAAAGACATTATTATAGATAAAGAAGTTATAACCGAAGACCGGTCATCATCATCAGAGAACAGAACATAGATTTATCGTCGTCATGCAGCACAACACAAGAAAATCACATCAGGAATGAACAAACAAACAAACAAGCTAACAGTTCTACGTTAACCAAAAATTGGTTCATAATAGTATTGTTTATTGTATGAACAGTTACTATACCAATTCCTTATCACTACATGCATTTAAGTTTCACACATTATCAGAGTTTATTTCACAATTATCGTTTTGTTTTATTGTTGTTGTGACAATTACTACTACTGCAATAGATAGCCAAACAGACAAACCAATATATTTCATTTAACAATTTTTTTTAATCATTCTAATAAGAACGTTTGTTGTCGTTTGTTCTGTTAATTGCCCACAGGGATTGAGATGTTGCCAATTCTTACTTGAACTTTGTTTTTGAACTTTTAATTTTTTGTTTGTTTGACGTGCAATTCCCAAAAAATATATGTATCTACTGTACATTTGCGTGTGTGTGTGTGTGTGTGTGTGTGTGTGTGTGTGTGTGTGTGTGTGTGTGTTCGACACTTGGGTGCATTTGGTGAAAGTGTCCGCGGCGGCGGGTCACGGCACGTTACACCGCGTGCGCGGCCCCGGGCGGTGGAGGCGAGTGCGCGCGCGCGCGGCTGGCAGAGGCAGGGCATCGCCCTCTTCACTGCCTCTTATTCTAATGTGGGTCAGGGGTGAGGATTTCTCGCGTCACACAAGCTTGCAGGCAAGATGGCGCTCGGAAGGCTGTGAGATGTGAAAACAGAATGAGTGTTTGAAGAGCTTGAGTCGATGCTTTAAGGTGAGGATTTCGCACTCGTGTCGTCGCGTTGCTCTCGTGCGTGTTCCCCGGGAGCGGTTGACCGTCGGCGGGCGCGGGACTCCTTCCCTCGCCGCTTTTTTTCGCGCTAGTAAACGGAACCGTGATTCCTCAATCGCAGCGCTGATATCGCGTGCCCGCTCGCGCAGCCTGGCAGGGGCAGTTACGTGCTCGTGCTCGCGCTCGCTTTGCGTCGAACTCGAGCGAGAAAGAGACACGCAGTGCGTCTCAAAACGCTCGGTTTGTCGCCACCTTGACGGCCGAACCTGATCAGTGGCCCTTTATGTGCACGGCATTCCGGCTTCACCCCGCCCTCTCTCTCCCTCCGTGCGCCTTTACCTTCAGCTTTGTGTAATGCTGGCGTGCGTGTGCGTGCGTGCGTGGAGTCGTGCGCGTGGACGTCAGCGCGAGGGTTTCCGTGCCGCCGCGGCCGCTGTGATGTGATGTGAGGCGATGCGGCTGGATGCGTCGCGTGGTTCACTGTAATCGTCCAGCGGGAAAGAGGTAACCGTCTGTTTATTTATTGATTCGCTCATCTGGTAGAGTGCGTTTGGGAATTGTGTGTGAGATCGGACGTTGTTGCTCCTGCTTAATAATGCACGTTGCTTGCGTGTGTGTGTGTGTGTGTGTGTGTGTGTGTGTGTGTTTTATTTCCCCCTCTGTGCTCAGTTGAGTAGAGCATCACACTTGATCAGAACCGCGATTTACTCCTTGTTTACTTTGTGCGTCTGTTAGTGACGGTGGGATTCCTGGTTGCCAGGTTTTGTTTTTATTTGCGTTGATCTTTGCGTTCAAGCACGACTGATGGTTGCACGTCGCTTTGCTGTTATTTCCACTGACATGAGGTGTTTTTTTTTTTTTTGCTCGCCCGTTCAGTGAAGAGACCTTGAAGGAGGCTTTTAATCTCCCCCTGTTTTAATGGACGGGGGGATGGGGTTGTTTTACAGTGGTCGCTGGGTTTAGATGGGTGCCACACCAGTGGAGAAACTCCGGCTGGATCGTGGTGGAGGAGGCTCTGCTGGGATCTGAACTTTGACAGACCCGCACGCTGATTTGCTATTAAAAGATTGGAATCGGGCCCCGGCTGATGTTGAGGTCCATGGTCCAGCCGGGCTTATCTGAGAGCGTTAGATGTGGTGGGCGAGCTGGGGCTGGCCCTGTCGTTAACCACGAAAGGTCACGGAAAAGGAGAATGGAAGATGTTTCGACAGAGGCCGTGGTATTCGTGTGAAGATCTAATCAATACTTGTGTGAAAGGCAGCCCTCGGGTTTCTGCTTTAAATAATGCAGATGATCAGGTCGGCCGAGTGAATGGGCTGGGAACGTCTCTTCTTAAAGTCCAGTCGGGCCCATTAACACCAGTTTAAGAAAAGAAAAAGTGCCTCGTCAGATGAAAGGCCTTTCTGCAGGTTTCGTCTTCTCGATACCGTTTCAAACCATCATCCGCTGCGTCGGAAACTCCCAGAAACCCCCCATGCCCCCGAGGACGCTGCATTCGATTGGCTGGTTTCAAAAAGACGCCAGCTTCTCGTGGCCGGATCTGCTGAGCGAGGTGTTGGCCGCACTGAAGGTCATGGGTTTGCATCCCAGCGTAAGGAAGTTGAAATCTGCCTGCAGCAAGTGTGTGTGTGTGAGAGAGAGAGAAACACATACTGAGTCTTTTGACGTTTTGTCTTGAAGAAAGTGGCCTGTTCCTGTTTTTAAACAGTATGTAGGTTAGCGTTGCTGTAATTGTTTGGATTAACCCTTGGAGGCCAGCGCAGGCGTACGTGTGTGTGTGTGTGTGTGTGTGTGTGTGTGCATTTGAATATATGCTTTGTGTGTGTGTGTGTGGCTTTAAGGCATCGGCCCTGCTCTCTGAAATCTTGTCTAACATGCTTGGCATGTTTATTGACTAGATCCTTTTAACCTGGAAGCTTTTAACCCCTCGTTGTAAGAAAGCGGCCTGAATAGTTGTGACCGCACTTGGTTTTGTTTTTAGGTTTGGGTCGTGTTTGGTTTCTTTTTCCCTCTCCCTCTCTCTCAGAGCCGCTGGGTTTCTGTGGGATCACTGGGAGATGCTCTGGTGGGTTTGTGAGAATGTGGAACGTTTAAATTAAACTGAGAGTGTGTTAGACACACGGAAGTATTTGAACTTTATTCGCATGTTTTACGCATTCTGGAGATGATTTTCGTATTTATTGTAGTGTGTTAAATTCTGAGTTTGTTTTTTATAGAATATAAAACTGGAAAGAATTCAAGTTCTTAAATTGTCTCCACGATGTTCTTTAATTGTGTTAAAACGATCCAATTGTGCCATTTCTAGTGTAAATCTGTAAATGCATTTTATAGCATGTGTGTACACAAATCCTTCTTCTCTTTTGGTATGTATGTACCTGGAGAACCTTACAGAACCAAAACCAGTTCCAAAAGCAAAAGTGTGTGTTTAAACATGGGGAATTAAACCAATTCTGATTCTGATACGATGAACAGGCGAGTTGCAAAGAATCTGTAAAGCTGTTTTCACCGTGTGACATTATTTACAAAAGATAATCGTGTCTGTATTTAAAGTCAGCAGTCAAATACATTTTAAATACATATTGAATTAATTCGCCTGGAGTTATTTAATATTTCTCTTAAATATATACTCGTACAGTGTGATTTATGTGTTAAGATGATGAGGATCTGTAGAACGCCTTGAGCGTCTAGTGGTTGGTTTCTGTATAATATGAGGGATATTCACGTTGTTTATTCAAGATGTCCAAACTAGGACTGGCGTCGGCCTGGTGACCACTGACGTAAAAAAAATCGCCAACCAATCACATCAAACTCGCCAGGAATATTAATCGATTGGCACTTTCCTTTGCTTTTCTACATCTGGTTATTTTTTTGGAGTGTCTTTTGGACTTTGGTCGTCCTGAGTGATTTATTCTATCAATTCACTCGTCAAATCGTCATCAAAGCCTTTACTTTTTCAGATTTTAATCATTTCTTTACTGTGCAAGACGTAGACTTACTCCAGTTTGATTTTATTCAAATGGGGAAGAGAAACCGACCTGTGACTATTTCAAAATCGTACTTCAAATCACATTTTAACTGCAAAAACTACATTTTATAATTAATTTTGATGCAATGACAATAAAATGAAGTATTTTATCACAACTTTCAGCTTTGGCATTATTCAGTGTTTCACAGTAAATGATCAATTGTTTTTCATTGGTAATGTGGGCATGAAAGAAGCCAATGCTGTTGACGGCGATAAACCTTAAATAATTCAACACATTTGCGCAGGTTTTACATGATCTAGACTGTAAAGGCCTGCGGGGGTCCAGGCCACAGCACGAGTGTGTTCATGAGGGTCTTGTTTACTCCGCCTGCTCCTGCACTTTGACTTTTCTTCACAATCTCTCTGATTAGAGCGTCGTTTCATCTCTGCTTATTGAGGAGAGGTCGGAATGCCGGCAATGCAAATGAAAGCAGCGGCGGGTTATCACGTCGTGTGCGCTAACTCCAGATAAATGCACTTCTTGTCTTGCCTTTGTTTGTTTGCTCCGCGCCAGTGCTAGACTTCAGAGTGTGTGGTTTGTTTTCTACATTGAAGCAAAATGAAAAGTGGTTATGGAAAAGATTATTGGGAAAAGTCTTGGGTTGTTGAGATTAAGAGTAATCTATAGTCCAGCATGGCGTGGATTGTGATGATCAAGTCAGAAACTCTGGCAAACGGAAGCTGACTAGCTGGTTATTTCACACTATTATTGTCTGTTTAATTCGTGCACTCGGCACTCAAGACTTTTATTATCTTTTAAATGTATTATTTGTTAGAATAGGAACAATCCGATCATATTTTCCGCAAATCTCTATTTGGAGTTTATTTTGAGTCCCACAGTGGGTCGGCCCGGCTAATTTAAGCTGTTAATTGTTAGTCGAAGCGTTGAGTAATCGCCCCGTATGTGTTTAGGCACCGGCGCAAAGAAAAGTCGCCGTTTACCCAGCGACACGCCAGTCTGCGCATTACAAAGATTCTGCGGCAAGCCGGGGCCTGTCGGGCCTGCGCGAGGGGCCTGGTTTACCTGTTCCCACCACACCCTGACTGATATCCCAGCTCGGGTTTCACTCAAACAAGCCAGCCGCTGACGTCCGCGAGCCTTTTCACCCAACCCCCACGTGACAACAAAAGGCCTGACCCTGGAGGCTGGCATTAATGACTGCGGGCAGGAACCTTAAGCCTCAGTGGACGCCCTCTGAAGAAAAGACACGGGGAAGAGCGTTACTGTTCCAGCCTTTTATTCTCTCCGCCTTTAGACGCACGGTTTTGTGCAAGCGTAGCTGAATGCCATGCCAGCTTGCAGACGCCAGTCATGCTGTCACCCTAGGCGCAATGCTTTCCAGTTTAGCTTGTAGAACACTGGTTGAATGGGATTTTTGGTAAGTGCGCAGCTCAGTCGGACGAAACGTTTTTTTTTGTACGTACTTGTATATTATGCTGAATCGTATGTTTGTAGTGGAAAAAGCTCTACAATCATGGGTCGGTCAGAAGTGTAAATGGACTTAACGTTAGATGAGTATTTTTCCCCTGCTTTGTGCTTGTGCCGAGTATCAGAAATATAAGGAATTTTTACTCTCTACTTGACTAAATTTGTAATTGAGTATCTGTACTCTTTACTCCACTACATTTGAATGGACGGTACAAATTACATTTTCTACTGTGGTTAATATCTTGGGCGAACGAGGCAATATTACCATCTGCAGGGTGATGGAGGTACTGGATGCTGTTTATCAGCTAAATTATGTGAACGTAAATTAGCGGTTGGACTTTTCTGGACATTTGGGTTTGACTACGACTGACTTTTTTGTTGTTATTATTTTGTGTATTTTGTTCTGTAATTTAGAAATTTAAAAGAGTTAAATTTCATTTCTATACGAGTAAAGAAAACTCAAAAAAATAGTTTTTTCACAATTTTGTGTTTTGAGTTCGTTTTCAGTACGAGTAAAATACTTTTGTTCTTTAAAAATGGTATGTTTTTAAACTTTTACCCAAGTCATGGAATTAATGACTAGTACCTTGTAAGGGAGTAGTTTCTACAGTAAGGTATTCGTGCTTTCACTCAAATACAGTTTTCAGGTTTAGGTCACACCTCTGGTTTCAGTGATTGTTTTCCATTATAAATCAAGTCGTTTTCTTCCATGGGGTTGTGGTCACGTGACATGGTGTGTGTTGCTTCTGTGTCACTCTTCCACTAAAACACACAAGCTCTTCATTGTAGGTCACTCTATTGCAAATATATACAGAAATTGTATTGTCAGTTTATTTTTACTTGATAACGACAATTTTCCTCTCTCGCTTTCTTTTTAGGTTTCATTGGTGAAGACAAAGAAGTTGGAAATGGAATTGCCAAATCATGCCAAACAATTGCTGCTGCAGCTGAACCAACAAAGAGCCAAAGGTTACCTGTGCGATGTGATCATAGTTGTAGAAAATGCCCTTTTCCGGGCACACAAGAACATTTTGGCAGCCAGCAGCATCTACTTTAAATCCCTCATTCTTCATGACAACCTGATTAACCTGGACACGGACATGGTCAACCCGTCGGTTTTCCGACAGGTACTGGACTTCATTTACACCGGAAAGCTTTTGTCCTCTGACCAGTTCAGTGACCACAACTTCAGTGCCCTTCTGACGGCAGCAAGCTACCTCCAACTCAACGACCTGGCTGCGCTCTGCAGAAAGAAGCTGAAGCGCAACGGAAGATCCCTTCTGAACAAGCCCACCACGCCCACCAATGGAAGAACTTCTAGGAACCAAAGGCTGTCCTCTACTCCGGCAACTCCAAACCAAATTTCAGGGTTGAAAGACGAGAGGACGAAAAGGCACGACGAACTCCTCAAGGACGACTTGTCAGAAGACGAAACGTTTGCGAAAAACTCCCACGTCGCCGCCTCGACAAATTCGCTCAGTCCCTCCACCAGTAAAAACGGATGTGGCGGCGGCGGCGCTGCCACCCAGGAACTCGGCCTGGACCTTTCCAAGAAAAGCCCCTCAGGGAGCACCGCCACCGAAGAGGTCAGTCCCAGCAGCATCCCGCAGGAATCACCTCAGTCTGCCTCCGAGTCCACAGCCAACAGTGCCTCCTTCGATGAGAACACCAACGCGCAGAACCTCGCCGCTGGAGAACCAATGGAGCTGGGCCGAGGGGAGGGCGAAGAGAGCCAGCTTCCTCTCGAGGTCGACCAACCGAAAAGCAATCGGCAGGGCACGCGACCCAGACGCCAACCCAAGGGCGAAGATGCGGATCGCGCCGCCTTGCCCAACGGCCTCACCAAACGCCTGAGGCTCCCGGGTGGACGCAAGGCTAACTCGGAAGTGTCCTACCAGTGTAAGGACGAGGACGAGGCTTTGGAGAACGGACAGGAACAGAGTGAAGAGAGCGGACAGAGCGAGAGCGAAGGTGGCCGCAACAGCGCCAATTACGTCTACCGCCAGGAAGGCTTCGAGCCCGCCCTCGGAGACAACCTGTACGTCTGCATCCCATGCGGCAAAGGCTTTCCCAGCTCGGAAGAGCTGAACGCTCACGTAGAGACCCACACCGAAGAGGAGCTGTACATCAAGGAGGAAGACGACGACTCCTATCCAAAGGAAGATGAAGCGGAAGCAGAAGACCTGTCTTCGCAAGTAACCCAAGTGCACGGTGCCGACACGCGGCGCTTCAGCTGCTCGGTCTGCAACAAGAGCTACAAAGATCCCGCCACTCTTCGGCAGCACGAGAAGACCCACTGGCTCACCCGTCCCTTTCCCTGCAACATCTGCGGCAAGATGTTCACCCAACGTGGCACCATGACCCGCCACATGCGCAGCCACTTGGGCCTTAAGCCGTTTGCCTGTGAGGAGTGTGGCATGCGCTTCACCCGCCAATACCGGCTCACCGAGCACATGCGGGTTCACTCAGGTGAAAAGCCGTACGAATGTCAGCTATGTGGGGGCAAGTTTACCCAGCAGCGCAACCTCATAAGCCACCTGCGAATGCATACCTCCCCGTCATAAGCCAAAGACCTTCTGCACACCTCTTCCTTCTGAGCGCAACAACCCAAAGCAGCTGCAAACCACCAACGGTCGAGCCATTCAAACAAGAAGCCCCCCCAAAAGTGTGTGGATGGACGGGTACGACGACTGACGGGCTGGTGAATGTAAAACGGGGGTACGGAATGCCGTCGTGTGACTTTTCTGGGAGTTCTTCAGACCACTTTCCGACACGTTTTCCGACACGACTGTGCGGTCTGTCCGATTGTTCCTCACGGTTTTTCAGTTTGTTTGTCGGTGGTACCCTGGAACTCCTCCTCTTTTCCGTTCGTGGCCATCTTCACGCCAGATGGCTCTAGTGATGCTTTAGGCTTCCAGCTCGGGACATTTCGATGTTGTGAGATGGGATTCTCCGAAGGGTCGCGTCCTTGCGACATTCAGCCGGTCTTTTGTTTTTATGGTGTTCCGTGAAAGCTTTGTGCATCCAACCAAACATTTCCCAGTATACCTCCTCTGCACATCACGGCCGCCGCCGGCTGCTCTAGATGGCGCCGGTTGTCTCGTGATTATCGCAGTCCAATTCTGAGCCAATGGCATGGCGGCGGCGAGAGGCGCGGCGTCCTTTATTGTTTACTCATCTAGAACGAACAGAGGTTACTCGTAAAGAAAAGCCAAACTAGAGGTACTTCTTTTTAGTCGACTTCAGATAACTTATTGATATCTCTCTGTGAATGTTTTAACTGGAATGAATTCTGGGGTTGGTTTGGGTGATGGGTTGGTTAGTTGGTTTTAGGTGTTGAGCTTCGTAATACTGTCGGTACTGTTTTGTTTTTTTTTTTTATCGTTTTCATTCGATCTTTTTTCTGTTCACTGAACAAGACGGGTTTATAGGTCTCGTCTTCTAGCTACCTCTTAATTCAGAACAATACATTCATCCTAAGTGTGGAGGTCTTTGAATATAGATGTGTAACGTTTGCTAAGAGTAGTTTTAACCTTCCCACCCAAATGCGTTTCTTCGGGCACATTTATTTAAGATATTGAGAGTTTTATGCCAGAGAAATCCAAAGAAAATTTTAGTATCGGGAGAATGGCTTACCAACAATGTTTCTTGTAGAAAATCCCTACCAAAGGTTTTGATGACATTGCGGAAGGTTCCGACGCGCTTCTGTTTTATTTTCGTTTCTCGACAAAGAGCAATGTAGTGGGACGCTAGTTTGTGCTTTTACTAAAAAAACCAATGAGCTTTTTCTTCTCCTGGTTGGTGACTGCTGGCATTTCTGTTTCTAAACAACCGTTTTCAGTGTCTTTCGGTTTCTTTGTCTAGTAAGAGACTTTGTGGAATTCCAAGAGATTTGAGACCAAGAGGAAGCACGTTTTTTACTGATCGAGGAATCGATGCACTGGATTGATTATTAGCCATCAGCCTCCTCCAAACACTGTTCCGCGTCTGAACGTCTCTTGGTTGTGTGTGCATGTCAACTAGATTAGGTGTAGAAGTGCTGGAGATGCTGTTGAATGTCACGTGTTCGGCGAGATGGATGTTCGAGTTCAGCGCTGGATTCTTCGCTGCCATTTTCATTTCATTACTCTGTATTTTTTAGTCGCCAATCCCAGTGTATCACATTCCATGAGTTATTCTTAGCCTTTTTANGGTGTAGAAGTGCTGGAGATGCTGTTGAATGTCACGTGTTCGGCGAGATGGATGTTCGAGTTCAGCGCTGGATTCTTCGCTGCCATTTTCATTTCATTACTCCTGGTTTTTTTTTTTTAGTCGCCAATCCCAGTGTATCACATTCCATGAGTTATTCTTAGCCTTTTTAATGTTAAAGTCTTAACGCCATTCCTTTTTTGTGTTCTTTTCTTACGGTTCAAAACNTTAATGTTAAAGTCTTAACGCCATTCCTTTTTTGTGTTCTTTTCTTACGGTTCAAAACGTCGGGGAGCAGCTACAGTCTTGCGTAGAAATTTCCGGGCATCTTTTTCCTGGAATCCCGTTTTTTTAATTTAATTTTTATTTTATTGTTTGCATCCATGCGATTCGACTCGCTGAAGCTTTAACACCAAAGCAAACTTGACAAATGAGTCTTAAACGTTCCTGTACGAATAAAGTCTTAGGTTGAGTTCACGGTCTCTCAAATCAGGGAAAGTTGAACTCTTAAGGATTCCAGGCAAAGAATTCCCATTGATATTTTATTTTTTTTTTTTTTTGGATCCATGTCACTCGTTAAACGTCAGCGACAGCTTTTTATTCGGCCGAGCGTCCGCGGTCGAGACTGTAGCCGCGGGAACCGGAAGAGAAAAAAAAACGACAAAAAACGGATGACAAAGTTTCAAACTGTGACAATAATGTTTCTACTTCAAAACTTCAGGGATGGTTCTGCATGTTTTGTAATGCGGAGCTTTCGACTACATTTGTAAGACTGTGTCAATTTCTGTATTTTAATGATGAAAACACTAGTTTCCTACGAGATAGATTTTACGAGAGTGTGTTTCCATTTCAAAACGCCTTCGAAAAAACAACAAAACAAAAAAAAAAAGGTGAAAAGTCAGAGGTGTACGTGAAAGAGTTCTAACGTTTTAAGTTCTAGAGTGTTTTTGAACTAAAGATAAAGGAAGACGAAACGACGACTACAAAAAAAGAAAAAAAAGAGCGAACAAGGCAAGCGCGCAAAATGTATAAAAGCTCATATCCAAATTTTCAGACTATTTTCTAAACCAAAGCACATTTTGAATGAGTGGTGGACGTATCGCTGCGCGTGTAGAATACGGATCTCATTGTTTACATCCTCGGACAGTCAAAGACCTCAGGTGAGGGGAGGCCAGTTCCATCCCAATCTCCTCTCTGACCCGGACCTCCAAAAACTGAACGCCGCGAGAACCATATCGTCCCCAAACCTTGTTATGTTGTGTAATCTGCTGCTTTTTTTGACATGTAAATAAGCATGAATAAACATACACATTTACCTCAAAGTAAACCTTTAGGACTTGCTGCATATATATATATAAATATAAAAGTCTATATTTTTTATTTTGTTTTCTTGGCGTCGACTCTTTCGGTTGCGTTTCCTTACGTCTCTTGTGTGAAGAACGTGTCGTGTGTGTGTGTGTGTGTGTGCGCGCGCTGCCTGTTTGGTCCACAAAGGAAGCGTGTTTAACCCGACTGGCCTCTCCTCCGTCTGCATTGGTGCAAACACTTACTGACAGTGTTCACTTTTATATATATATATACATATATATCAAATGTCTATTGTCAGTGATGAATGTATTTATTTGTTCGGTCTTGTTTTTTTCTTTTTTAATTTTTACGAGTTGACTTTGGGGTGAGANCGCGCGCTGCCTGTTTGGTCCACAAAGGAAGCGTGTTTAACCCGACTGGCCTCTCCTCCGTCTGCATTGGTGCAAACACTTACTGACAGTGTTCACTTTTATATATATATATACATATATATCAAATGTCTATTGTCAGTGATGAATGTATTTATTTGTTCGGTCTTGTTTTTTTCTTTTTTAATTTTTACGAGTTGACTTTGGGGTGAGACGATGTGTCTTCAGGGTCTGAGTTTCTTCTGTTGTAGTATGATGATAATGCTGATGATAATAAAAACATGTAAACGACACAAGTCATAGATTATTTTCAAACCTGTGAAGACAGACACGAGGAATGTATTTCTCCATGAAGTGTCGCGCGTTTGTCGCGGTTCTCCTGAAGGCCGCGCGAGAGTTTCCNACGAGTTGACTTTGGGGTGAGACGATGTGTCTTCAGGGTCTGAGTTTCTTCTGTTGTAGTATGATGATAATGCTGATGATAATAAAAACATGTAAACGACACAAGTCATAGATTATTTTCAAACCTGTGAAGACAGACACGAGGAATGTATTTCTCCATGAAGTGTCGCGCGTTTGTCGCGGTTCTCCTGAAGGCCGCGCGAGAGTTTCCCTCAAGCCGCCGTGTCGCCGCTCACCGGGTCTCCAGGCCGAACACGCCGCCGATATAGACGCTGCTGACAGTATTACGCGGAGAAACCGCCCCGCTAAACCAAAGCTCCGGCCCGTTCAAACTCTCTCCGCCCCGGAACACACACACATACAGGCGGCGCGGCCTTGAAGCGCGGGGCGGGGGGCGACATGGCGGCCGCGTCTTTCTGAGGGGATTGTGTGTCTGTCTCGTGTGAATAAACCTGTACAGGCTCATCTCACCTCCACAGTCTTAATGTACAGCGACAGGCGGCAGTTTAGAGTCTTTTCATTAAAAACGTTGAGAAAGAACNAACTCTCTCCGCCCCGGAACACACACACATACAGGCGGCGCGGCCTTGAAGCGCGGGGCGGGGGGCGACATGGCGGCCGCGTCTTTCTGAGGGGATTGTGTGTCTGTCTCGTGTGAATAAACCTGTACAGGCTCATCTCACCTCCACAGTCTTAATGTACAGCGACAGGCGGCAGTTTAGAGTCTTTTCATTAAAAACGTTGAGAAAGAACCCGCGTCTGTGTTTCTTGTGTCGTCTGACGCTTCCTGTTGCCTTATGACATTTTTACGTCCAGTTCAAATTTTAAGGGTCACGTGCATATTCTACCGTGGTACAACGTGTAGTGAAATGTGTTTTGATCGTTCCTGCATTTTAACAATGGGATGGGGGAAATACAATAAAATGAAAATAAAGAATAGACATACAATAAAATACAGTAAGGACAAAATATGAATAAAATAATACAATTACTCTTATTACAAAAACACAAAAAAGCTCATATCCAAATTTTCAGACTATTTTCTAAACCAAAGCACATTTTGAATGAGTGGTTGTAGAATACGGATCTCATTACAAAACAAACAAAAAAAAATAAAAATACAAAAAGTGAGTAAAAATTCTTAGTATCTTTCTGACAAAATTAGTTTTTGTGTTGGCGTATCCTGCAGTTGTGGTCCAGCGGTAGGAATTTGGACTTTTTGGAGGTTGCCTGTTCAAATCCC
>SOMO01000196.1:159729-172455 GCA_028128575.1 Paedocypris carbunculus | reverse complement strand
GGTGATACCAGATTTCTTGGAGGTGGTGGACATGCCGCTGGACAGCGGGTAGGTGTTGATCCAGCCCTGCGTGCTCTGCTGGCGTGAGCCCACCGCCACGTCCATGTTGTTCCGCGGGTCGGTGGCGTTCATCACCGACAGGCTGTTCAGAGACGGGTCCTGGTTATCTGTGACGGGAAACCACATCACACTTACTAACACACCGCACGCGTCCCACACCACCGGAAGAACATGTCCCGGAGATTTTCACTCAATGGATAAATCAGTTTGCATTACAAGTGTGTTATTTTGTTAATTCTATGAAGGAAATGTGGGATTAATTATGCACAAACCGTTATCCAGATTTGGTTATTTTGGTATTAATGCCATGTTTTACTAGATCACATTTTTGACCTCTTAAATGTTAATTTTGCCGTTTTTATTGAGACTCTAGTAAGGAAGAGCCAATTCTCACACTTTAGATCCACTCAAAAGTGGCAGTTTGGGGAAGGATGAAGAGATTATGGATGAGTTTAATACTATTTGGCGTGAAATATGACCGCGACATGTTCCTGAGAAGGTTTGTAAGCTCCAGCCATGAAGAGGTTCGTAAAAGAACTGAACATCCCTCGTCCAAATTGACCCACTTTCATCATTCCAGCACGTTCTCATCCCCACTATCTTGTTTAGATACTGAAGCCTGCAAAGGACAATTTGGACGGCAGCATCACCCACCGTTGGAGAGGTTTAGGGGACGAATGAGGTCTCGATTAGTTCCCGGATGCTGAAATGGTCATGCGTTCTACATGAGAGATCTGATGAGGTCATGTGTCCTACGATGGACGGAGAAGGGTGATGGCGGAAAAGGACGGGGAGACGGGACGGGGAGTCATTTGTCAATTTGCGCCATGCGACAAATTGATAAATCTTCCGGCCCGGATGTTTGTCGTGCATGTTTCTGTTAAGTCTTAATTTTTTTGGTTGGTTGGGGAGGGGGTATAAGTTTCAAATTTGCATATATGCAAATTTGAAGCGCATCCACATGCTCCTGCTGCACTGTAGCTGCACAGTTGTAGCAAGAGGGTCTTACTTAAGATCGATATCGGAGAAGTGCTGGAAACGATAAGCGATCCGAAAATCCCGGCAGATAGAGAGCTTTGAGGAGGATTGGCGCCAGGCTCACCAGGGGGCACGAGCTGACTAGCAGCTAGGTACTTCTTATCCGAGAGGATGTTGGCATAGAAGCGAATCATGATGCTGATGTCCTCACGGAGACGTTTGTCACCTTGGGTGGGGAACTTTGAGGCGACACTGAAAGCAAACACACAAAGAACTGGTCTTTCAAAACACACAGTTATAAATAAAGCAGTATAAAATAGAAAATGCATATAATGTATGGGGATGTCCGAATCTGATTATCAGCATTGTATCTGATTTATTTTTTAATAAATATTGCACAAAGCATGAGAGTTCATACAGATGTGTTAATACATCTGAGAGAGAGAGAAAGAGAGAGATAGAGAGAGATAGAGATAGAGAGAGATAGAGAGAGATAGAGATAGAGAGAGAGAGAGATAGAGAGAGAGAGAGAGATGCGTGTGTATAAAAATCGCATTGCAATCTGTGTCGGATTGTCTCCAAAATGAAATAACTTGGATCGAGGGCGCAAAATATATGACAAGGACATAACTTTTATATATGTCTACATGCTCAATAAGACGTATCTAGGTCTTCATATAATAATATATGTTTAGAGATGGTTAGGTTAAACTGATATGATTTATATACGTATATTAGATACATATACATTTAAAGAAAAGCAAACCTCTATCCTCACACAATGTGCACAAAAGAACACTAGACAGAAAAAGCCAATGCTTGATGGCGATCACACGTCACTCTGTGTCCGAACTCGAGCTAAGATGTGAGTTAGAAGGTCGTGCTGGCGACAGAAGAGCGATTGTGCTGACTAATGAAACGCGAGTTCAGCTGAGACTCTTGTGACTCGCTGAGCGCTGCTGATCTCGAGGCCTTGAGGACGTCTTGGGATTAAACACTCAAACTCCACTGGCCCTCAAATCTATAAGTGTTCAATACTGAGAATACGTCTACCTAAAATAATCGAAGGCGGTGGAGTAGATCTTCTCTCGCAGAACGTTCCTGATGGTGGCGTTGGTCAGAACGTCCGAGTGGAGCAGAGCCAGTCCCAGTGTCAACAGCCTGCGACAGACGGACAGGATCATCAAGGGTCGACGTTCACGAAACAAATCCCGGATCAATCTAACCTGAAGCGAGGTCCGATGGCTGCCACGTGCCGGTTCAGGCCGCTCTTTGACCCGCCGACGTTCAGGGAGAGAGAGCGCTGCAGAAGACTGCCGAAGATCTCCACCTGGTCGGCGCTGCTGTACTTGGCAATCTCAAACCGCTGAACCAGGAACTACAGAAACAAGGGAGAGACGCAAACAATTCATCAAACTATTCTTATGAGAACAATTCCAAACACATTTTCAAATTTTTCTTCTCTTTTAGTTCATTTAGAGTTCAAAGGGTTAATTTCTCTTTCTGGCTCAATCCTAGACACCCAGACAACACAAGCACCATTTGGAGATCTCCAACAAAACTGGAGAGACAGTGGCTTTTCTCAAGTCTCTTGCTTCACCTGAACTAGTTTGTTGAGTGATTTACACCCCCACTTTGTTAGTTAAGGCTAGACTTAGTTAACCTCCTAACCTAAGGGCCGACAGGTTATAACATAGGGTTAATTTATATAAATAAGAGTAAGGGTTAAGAGTTGAAGGTTAGGGTCAATGGATTGGTTTAGAGTTAAAGTTAATGATTATTAATTAGCTAAGGCTTAGAGTTGGAGTTCGAGATTAAGAGTCAATTCTCAAGGGTTAGTGTTAACGGTTAGAGTTACTGGTCATGGTTTAGAGTTAGAGTTAGGAATTAGGGTCAATGGTTAGAGTTAGGGATTAGGGTTAATGGATAGGGTTTAGAGTTATGATTAATGGCAATGTTTTAGAGAGTTAGTCATTAGGGTTAATGTTCAGAGGTAGGGATTTATGTTATTGGTTAGAGTAAGAAGTTAGAGTTATCGATCAGGGTCAATTGTTCAATTTGGGTTAACGGCAATGTTAGGGAGTTAGGGAATAGGGTAAATGTTTAGAGTTAGGGATTAGCGTCAATGGCAATAGTTTAGAGTTAGGGACTAGGGGTAATGGTTAGAGTTAGGTATTAGGGTCAATGGTTAGGGTTTAGAGTTATGGTTTATGGCTATGTTTTAGATTTAGAGGTTGGTGTTTGGGTTATTGATAAGAGTTAGCGATCAGGGTTAATGGTTAGGGTTTAGAGTTTGGGTTAATAACTAAGGTTTAGACTTGGGGTTGGAGTTGATAGTTACAATCATGGGCTCCATCAGGTAAAGACAAACACAGACACTAACCTCTATCCAGATGTAGTGTGGCGTGATGTCGGGTGGACATGGGTGTGGCTGGCTCTCCTCCGAGGCCGCCAGGGGGTCCGCCTCCACCTGTGCGTCTGAGAACAGCCCCATCTTCAACTCCACAGTCATCTGCCACGCACCGGCCATCTCCCGCATGAACTGACACAAAGAAAACCAATTCAGCACAGAGTGTGTATAGATATTTATACGATATATAGGCACTAACACGTGCAAGCGTAACGATTTTAAGGTCTTACCGGGACCTCCACACCAGTCCTGGCGGCCAGAAGCCACTCCCAGCAGGCGATGGCCGTCTCTAGGCCGTTCTCAGTGAACATCTTCAGCGGAGACCAGCACAAGTGATGCAGCAGCTGCGGGTCCCAGTCTGTGCAACACACAAACGCATTCACACACACGCGGCATGTTCACTTTCATCAACACTGAATTGACTTGTGGGATGAAAAACCTGCAGAACAGATCAATATGAAGCCCTTTCATCAGCACAACTTCAAAGTTACAAAAAAAAAGAGAGAACATGCTCATATCTCTGCTCATTGGCTCATGATCTTCTGTCTAGTTGGGTTTGTGATTAGTTTATCTTATGTCTGTGAGATTAGGGTTGAGGGTTAAGATTTACATTTTGAGGTTAGGGTTAATGCGTCTAGTAAATGAAAGTGTTGTGATGGTTAGGAGTTAAGGGTTTGTGATCACAGTTATAGTCATAAAACAGACGAACAATGAAAATAATGGCAAAAATTTCCTTTTGAATTTCACACAGTCGCTTTGGGACAGGAAAAAAGCACTTCCTAAATTGAAAAGAAATATACTGAAAAATACCTGAAAAGTATTTGCTTATATCGCCTGCATTATGCATTGACCTTAACTGACGTGTATTAAACCAGTAAAAGAAAGATATTGTCTTTACTGTCTTTACTGATTTTGCTGACTTGATAATGACACGCTTATCTTTTTATTTTCAATTGATTATTTTGCTTATTGCCATTTCAGCTTCAGAGGCCCCTTCACGGCAGAAAAGTGGCGTGAAATTACATAAACGACAAACATAAACAGAAAATATTCAATACAGTAGTTTATTTGTTTATAATGTAATATTTGTACTGCAACTTGCCTTTGGAGCTGATCAGCAGTGCGGCCATTTTGAACATGGCTTCCGTAAAGGCTTCCGGTTGACCTCCTTCCAGAGCTTCGTTCATCTGCCGAATCATCAGCTTATTAAGGTCTGACGTGCTTCGCGTCGCTTCTGCAAAGTTGATCATCCCCGCCACCTGAGGAAGACAAGCGTGTTTATATCCAAGCATCCTCGGGAAAAGCTCAGAGACAGAGAGTGGGCACCTCTCCGGCGTAGCGGTTCCTCAGGTTCAGAGATGCCATGAAGTTGGAGTAGTCTTTCTTCACGCAAGCGGGCCTTTCCGTGAGCTGAGTGGTCTGAAAGCACAGGGAGACTTTGGTACAGATGCTCAACATCCTCATTTAGACTTTTCTAGGTTGATGAAACTATTAAAGTAGTCCTATAAAGCAACTCATATGGAATTCATACATTCCTCCCACGTATCTATATATTTTCTAGCTCTGTCCAATAAAAAACAACCACGTTTATACTGTCTTTGCTAATGGATAGCAAGGTGAAAAAAACAAGTTCAACACCAAAAGTTCAATGTTTTTCTGGTTATTCCGTAGAAGACAAAAGTACAAGAGAACCATAGAAAGCTAAATGTACAGGATTTATTTTAACTTAATTTTCTGGTCACTTTAAACTTCTTGGTCACTGATCACTTTACCCTGACTTACAGGTTTATTTTTACGCAGCTTTATTGTATTTCTGTTGTATTTTATTTTCATGTTACACCTTTATTGTATCCTATTGTATTTTATTGAATTTTCATTTTTTTATAGTATTTTAGTGTATAGTTCTTTATTCATTTTTCCTGAATGTTGCACTACTCCCAACTTCACCACCACCCCTTAAAAGCTGGGTGATTGTTGAAAGTATTTCACTGCATGTCATACCATGTATGTATATGTACATGACAAATTAAATTTGATATTCATTGGATTTTATGCAAAACGTAAGTCGCTGAAAGTGCCTTCACACTACTCACAGTACAGTACAGTCTATTCTTTTCCGCAAAAAGCATGTGATAGTCTGAAAATAGCTTTAAAACAGCCTCTTGATCGTGCACAGAGTGTTATTTTTGTGAATCTTTCTGTTCGTGAACCAAGGTACCACTGTAACCTGAACCTCGTGTATCAGTGTGCTGGCTTACTCCCAGACTCGTGCTCTGCCGATTATATCCGGCAAAATGCAGGATGCTCTCAGTGGCCATTGCCAGACCGGTGTGCTGAGACAAACCCGACACCCAGTTCTGGTGTTTGTTCAGGTATTCCTGGGGAAAACACAGACATGTGTTCAGTACATGAGCACACAAGTATGATGTGACTGCAGCTTTCTGACCTGAAGGTGAGATTTGGTGACCGATGGAGCCCATTTCATGGCTTCTTTCAGGATCTCACCACAACGGGCAGCAAAATCTTTCACGATACTCTGTGTGAGCAAAACACATTGCCAGTCAGATTCAACATTCTTTACTGTGTTTTCAGTGATAAGTAGTTTAAGTGAATGTAGTGGGAAGATTTTATTTCTAATCTTATATATTAGCTCATACAGTAACTTCCATGTTGCTCATTCAGTAGATTTCTCGTCACCCACTTGATTAATTTATTGTACCACAACCAATTATTTTGTAANGACATTTTTAGAGTCTGATTAAGCCTAAAAGTAAGTGTACCTCTCTGGCTTCGTAGGTGTCAGGAACCGTGATGCGATAGGGTGTGTCAGGTATGTCATAATACGGCTGGTCCTTGTGAATGTCCTGAAAGATCGGGACAAATATTCAACTCCTTTTGAATGAAATGACGAATGAAACGTGACCAAGCAAAACACATACAGCAGTGAGGGACAGAGAAAGAGTCTGTAAAATGTCCAGCATGGTCTTCAGAACACGACCGCTCCACAACAGATGAGGGAAACTGGGAAGAACGAAAACAAATATAGTTGGTGATGCTGCTTAATCTGATACAACTGCTGAAATCAAACTCACGTCTCCGCGAGTCCTGACAGATATTTGTCAGCCACTCTCCGGATTCTCTTGTGGATATGATTGAAGTTTACCAGAAGGAACTGAGCGTGGCTTTCCAACTCCTCCTCGTGGCCTTTGGTCTTCGGCTGTGAGAACACAAGGATTTGGAAAGATCCATAATGAGATGCTGAGAAGAAAAAAAAACGTCTCCGAACTTACCTTGTCGGCCATCATGGAAAGAAAAACATCGAAAACCTTGTCACCGACTGCAATCACACACTGCATCATCCCTGCAAGAAGATGAAGAACACAATAGTTAACTCTCTAGTTCCATTATTGCTTTTAGGATGAAACGAGCCGCACACGTCACCTGATTTATCCTTCTGGATGGCGCGGTCCTCAAAGTAACAAAACATCACCTGGAAACGATCGGAATCCTGCGAGCGTAACACCCTGAGACAAAAAGAGATGTTTCAATTCACCAGAAAAAACCTCTTTTTTGTTTAAACGTTCTAATATAAGTAACGTAGTTGTCACATTGCTTCACTTCATTTATAAACACTGTTCCGACATTAACAGACATTAGAAAGAGGACCAAGTACAACTTTAAAATGTAGTAAAGTAACTCATGTAGTAAATGGGTAATAATAATAGTTGAATAAAGCGTTTCTTAACACGCAAGCTTAATTTATGAATGATAAATTAAGATATCCTTAATAAAGTGGTAAAATACAATTTTATTATATATTATATTATATAATGGTACTATGTACAATTGTAAATAATGCTTTGAAAGCATGTTAGCAATAATGCAATAAAGCTTTTAAAGTTGTATTAAAAACCTACTAATAACTAAAGTCTATAATGTAGAAACAATGTTTTATAAATATGATTTGATTTTTTACTGATGCTTATCTAATACTTATTAGCGTGTAGAAATTATAAGGCAGTTTAAGTACAGGCTTAAATATCAACAGCTAAAAGTTCAATGGCAAACACACATTTAAATGACAATAAAGCTTCTTTGACCTTGACTAGCTGCAAACCTAAAGGTGAGTGATGTCGACCAATACCTCATATATTCCAGCCGGTAGACAGACAGCAGGTATGTGGACATGGCAAAGTCTAGTTTGCTGATGAGTGCAGCAACTTCCGGAGGAGGATCCAGAAGGTTGATGATGGTGCTCCTCAAGTCAGTCAGCTCGGCCTAGAAGAACAACCGCATCAGAACATTTCTCCAGCATATATGAGATCAGCTCTTGAGAACAGGACATCACCGGAGTGACCGTGTCGTTCTTCAGGGCAGAGTTGTACTGCAGCTCGGAGCGCAGTGGTTCTCCACTCGGGAAGGTCAGCAGCGGGGATTTAGTCGCTATCTCACAGACGCCCTCATACCACTCCTCTGGCCAAAGTCCTGCGGGAGAACATCACCTTAGTGCCCACCATCTCCAACGAGCGATGAAGCGTTGATGATAAAATACCTGAACCCTCCACAGCGAAGCCCATGACCACAGAATACAGCCAGAAATCCCTGAACAGCTTCTGCAACCTGGGTTTGGCTTCTTTAATGGGCGGCAAACGTTTGGTCAGCTGAAATATAAAAAAAAACTTCATTGTCAAAGCTACTATGCACTAGAAATTCACTCTCCAACCAGCAGCGTAAAACAAACTAACTACAAAACCAAGAACTATGATGGGGAAATAAGCATTACAACTAAACGTATAGATTTTAAGCACAACATATATTAAGATGATATAATCTAGGCTGTGACATGCAATATATATGCAGNTCGAGGCCTTGAGGACGTCTTGGGATTAAACACTCAAACTCCACTGGCCCTCAAATCTATAAGTGTTCAATACTGAGAATACGTCTACCTAAAATAATCGAAGGCGGTGGAGTAGATCTTCTCTCGCAGAACGTTCCTGATGGTGGCGTTGGTCAGAACGTCCGAGTGGAGCAGAGCCAGTCCCAGTGTCAACAGCCTGCGACAGACGGACATGATCATCAAGGGTCGACGTTCACGAAACAAATCCCGGATCAATCTAACCTGAAGCGAGGCCCGATGGCCGCCACGTGCCGGTTCAGGCCGCTCTTTGACCCGCCGACGTTCAGGGANACGAAACAAATCCCGGCTCAATCTAACCTGAAGCGAGGCCCGATGGCCGCCACGTGCCGGTTCAGGCCGCTCTTTGACCCGCCGACGTTCAGGGAGAGAGAGCGCTGCAGAAGACTGCCGAAGATCTCCACCTGGTCGGCGCTGCTGTACTTGGCAATCTCAAACCGCTGAACCAGGAACTACAGAAACAAGGGAGAGACGCAAACAATTCATCAAACTATTCTTATGAGAACAATTCCAAACACATTTTCAAATTTTTCTTCTCTTTTTGTTCATTTAGAGTTCAAAGGGTTAATTTCTCTTTCTGGCTCAATCCTAGACACCCAGACAACACAAGCACCATTTGGAGATCTCCAACAAAACTGGAGAGACAGTGGCTTTTCTCAAGTCTCTTGCTTCACCTGAACTAGTTTGTTGAGTGATTTCCACCCCCACTTTGTTAGTTAAGGCTAGGCTTAGTTAACCTCTTAACCTAAGGGCCGACAGTTAGGTTATAACATAAATAAGAGTAAGGGTTAAGAGTTGAAGGTTAGGGTCAATGGATTGGTTTAGAGTTAAAGTTAATGATTATTAATTAGCTAAGGCTTAGAGTTGGAGTTCGAGATTAAGAGTCAATTCTCAAGGGTTAGTGTTAACGGTTAGAGTTACTGGTCATGGTTTAGAGTTAGAGTTAGGAATTAGGGTCAATGGTTAGAGTTAGGGATTAGGGTTAATGGATAGGGTTTAGAGTTATGATTAATGGCAATGTTTTAGAGAGTTAGTCATTAGGGTTAATGTTCAGAGGTAGGGATTTATGTTATTGGTTAGAGTAAGAAGTTAGAGTTATCGATCAGGGTCAATTGTTCAATTTGGGTTAACGGCAATGTTAGGGAGTTAGGGAATAGGGTAAATGTTTAGAGTTAGGGATTAGCGTCAATGGCAATAGTTTAGAGTTAGGGACTAGGGGTAATGGTTAGAGTTAGGTATTAGGGTCAATGGTTAGGGTTTAGAGTTATGGTTTATGGCTATGTTTTAGATTTAGAGGTTGGTGTTTGGGTTATTGATAAGAGTTAGCGATCAGGGTTAATGGTTAGGGTTTAGAGTTTGGGTTAATAACTAAGGTTTAGACTTGGGGTTGGAGTTGATAGTTACAATCATGGGCTCCATCAGGTAAAGACAAATACAGACACTAACCTCTATCCAGATGTAGTGTGGCGTGATGTCGGGTGGACATGGGTGTGGCTGGCTCTCCTCCGAGGCCGCCAGGGGGTCCGCCTCCACCTGTGCGTCTGAGAACAGCCCCATCTTCAACTCCACAGTCATCTGCCACGCACCGGCCATCTCCCGCATGAACTGACACAAAGAAAACCAATTCAGCACAGAGTGTGTATAGATATTTAAACGGTATATAGGCACTAAGACGTGCAAGCGTAATGANGTGGACATGGGTGTGGCTGGCTCTCCTCCGAGGCCGCCAGGGGGTCCGCCTCCACCTGTGCGTCTGAGAACAGCCCCATCTTCAACTCCACAGTCATCTGCCACGCACCGGCCATCTCCCGCATGAACTGACACAAAGAAAACCAATTCAGCACAGAGTGTGTATAGATATTTAAACGGTATATAGGCACTAAGACGTGCAAGCGTAATGATTTTAAGGTCTTACCGGGACCTCCACACCAGTCCTGGCGGCCAGAAGCCACTCCCAGCAGGCGATGGCCGTCTCTAGGCCGTTCTCAGTGAACATCTTCAGCGGAGACCAGCACAAGTGATGCAGCAGCTGCGGGTCCCAGTCTGTGCAACACACNGATTTTATTAAGTGTAGCGCCTTTAATAACCCTAGAACATTGTGGATTCATTTAATTATATAAAAGCGTCAGTATAAATGTTAAAGACTCAAGTAGTAGACCCATTTCTTACCACAGCAATGACAGGAATCAGAACTCCTAAATTACCAGCACTGCTGGACGCCTAGAGACAAACAACCAGAAAAACCACATTAATACTACTGGTAAAGCCTGTAGAACACTATTCATCCAATCTATTATAATCTATTATCTAGCTGTGCCATGAGCTTTCAGCAGACCAGCCAATCACAGAGCGAGCAGATGAACGCCTTTCTGATGTGTTTGACTGTGTCACCTTGAGGGCCGGACCCTTCTCGCTGGCTCTCTCGCTGGCCCGTTTGCCCTCCAGACCCAGCTGCACAAACAGCTCCAGCAGGTTCACCAGCAGCTCATCCACGTTCTGCTCCGTCTGCAGGTTGGCGGCGATGTTGGCCAGCGCGTTGATCACGGCCAGAGAACAGTGCCTGCGGAGTGCAGAGTAAAGTGATGGGGTGTTTACCGTATTTACGCGAATATAAGCACCCTCTGATTTTTCAGGCACCAAATAAAAATTCCACTAATAGGCAANTTAAATAGCGTGCATTAAGTCTTTTCTGCAGTTAATTCAGATTCATAAAAAAACGTAATTTAATTGAATTCCAATACATATATATTTGTTCATATTTAACTTCTCAAGAAGAGTATATTAATATCAAGCGGCGTGATGAAACACCGACCTGTATCCGTGATCTTTGTAGTCTTTGGTGGAGTAGACCATGGAGCTGGCCTTCACGCTTATCTGCTGGAACAGGTTCCACACCTCCTGATAGATGTACTGCTGCTCCACAGACAAACACACCGGACATCAGCATCCATCACAGCACAGATCCTCAAAATACAAGTAAAAAAACTCTTCTACTGATATTAGAAATGCAAAAGATTAAAATTCAACACTTGGTCTGATGAAATGATCTAAATGGCTGATGAAAAAGTAATTCAAAACAGGTTCAAACGGTCCAATTGCGCTAAGCAGAACTATTGTGTTAAGTGTTGATCAGAATGAAGTTTTTAAATAGAACTAGCTTGTGCGGTTTAGAGTTTTGTGAACATGCTTTTTTTGTCTGTTCTCGTAAATCAAACAAACTGTAAGAGCCGTTTATGTTTTATGTCATGCTATGAACACTAGGGGGCGCCCAAATGGACTTTATGGGCATTTCAAATAAAATCAAATCACTAATGATCAAATTTCGATAAGCAGTTCTGTTTCATAATAAGAGTGGTATTTGAAACTTTACTTTACAGTCATTTAGCAACAGGTGGCGCAGCAGTTGATGGTAAACACACTTTTAATTGTGTGTCGTTATTATGATTATGATTACTTCTGGTTGTTTAGAATTTCTTATTGTCTGATTTTTTAACATATGGACAATTATTTAATCAACAACGATGTGTCTTAAGCCAACTGAGAATGAATGGTAGAGGATAGCCGACGTACGTTTCCGGTGATGACCATACAGCCCAGTTGATCGATGATCAGCACGTCCAGCTGAGACGGCGGCTGGCAGAACTTCTGCTGCAATATCTGCAGGATGGGCTCCATGACACGAGGAGTGTCTCTCAGCGCCACCGCGATGTGTCCTAATGCGCGGATGGTGTGGTCAGGAATGAGGTGGGCATCCCTGGAGAAACAGATGACGAGAAAGTTAAACGAGTGTAAGAAGATTTAAATCACAAGCGTAGAAGAAACGCACTTGTCGTTTTCCTGTGAGATGTACAGGCGGTTGGAAAGGCTGGCGAGGAACGCTTCCACGATGACGGAGTCCATGCAGAGACCCGCTTTCAAACATCTGAGGTTGACAAAACGCGTTGGTTAGTGATTAGCCTTATCAGATATGTAAAAACACGAGAATGTGTCACTGGATTTAGAAAAAAAGCTGTTATTGATGGAAAATAATACGCTATTGATGGAAAAAAAAACATTTTCTTATTAGTTGAAAAAAAGGCTTAAGATGAACATCATGTCTCTACTCAAATGTAGTAATAAAATGACTAAAAACACTGTATAAAATGCATTCCTGTAAGCTCTATCCACTGTGATCATGTGACCTGCTCATGAGCTTTACCTGCAGATATTGTCGATGGAGATGTCTCGCAGCTGCTCGTACATCGATGGCTGACACTTCCTGTTGGGGTTGGCGCTGAAGGTGGACTGGGAATGTTCATTGGTCACGTGAATCTTGATTTCACCAGTTCCTTTTTGAGAGAACAAACATATTCATTAATGA